>WMED01028905.1:0-10365 GCA_019650415.1 Pipa parva | reverse complement strand
ACTGACATCATTAGAGACATCACCAGCCCCTTTCTTCTGATTAGCTGTGTACTGGTGCACGGCCAGCCATCATTTACAGGACTGGAACATGAGACTTGGACCTGGGAATGCGGGACAGCACCAAAAAAGTGGCACTATCCCATGGAATCCTGGAGACTTTGGGAGTATGGATTGAGATCCGCTAATAATATATAAGCAATATATAAGCAAACTTGCTCTGGAATCATTACAGTTGCATGATGACATTCCACTTTTTTTTTTATATACAATTTCCCAATTTATAATACAACTACAGTAGACAGGGAGATCCACAAAGATATGCAAATTATTCACGTGTGAATTGTGTCCTGGACTGAGGAAACTTGGTAGAAACGCCTATCAATTTCTTTATGGTGCCAGATAAACAAATGCAAATTCTCCCCAGGGTTAAAAATAACAAAATAAAAAAAATGGCCCATTGCTCAGGCGCTTATACAATGTGCTTATAAAAATCCCTGAACACCTGAGGGATATACCTTGGCCTGTAAATGTACACGGTCGGAACTGCTGTGTGACTGGCAGGCCTTTCCCTCTCATTTTCTCACCCCCCCCCTCCCCTCCAGTCACCAAACTGGCAACGTCAACATGAAAAGGAATAAAACTACTTTAATCTGCACCTCTTGCCCACGGCACCCTGACAGTCAGCTCCGTCCTCCGCGGCAGCTTTAAAAACAAACGCCAGATGACGCCTGAACGCTGAGGGACGTGGTGAAGGAGGGGGACCATGGGAGAGGGAATCAGACATGAACTGGAAACAGTCAAGACTAAAGGATTTTGGTAACTAAAGTTTTTTTTTTTTCCCTGTGTGCTGTGTCCTTCGCTGTGCTGGGAAAGGACACTCAATTGATTTATTAATAAATCTGCATAACACTGAGAATAAAGATAAAAGTTCAGCATAACATATCCCACAATGCTCCAGCAACACAAAGACCTGGAGATCTGCTAAATGCCGTATTGGCAGGTGATAAGTTTACATGCAGATTTAACAAACCGATGGCAATGTAACATATGTGGCATGCAGATCAATGGCATTTACCTTAAATATATGTTTCTTACAGCAAAAAAAAAAAAAAAAAAGTTTACAAAATCTTATCAAATCAGTGTGTTTATAAATAAGCTGAGCATTGCTGCCTTATAAGAAATGTTTAGCTCTGTTTTCCTTTTACAAAAATAACCAAAAAAGTGATTTTTGTTTTTGCGAGCGGGTGGGAATTTACAAACTATTATTTTTATACATGGGGCCAAATCCATTTTTTCTATTTTTTTTCTCAGTTTAACATAAACAAAATGTATCAGTGGTTGGATGGAGATCTCTGTTGCTTTTCACTAAGTGACTCACATTTCTGTTTTGTGATAGACAGCAAGATTCATTTCATCAGTGACTGACTGAGGCATCTTGGACTCACCAATGAAGCTGATTCCAAGGACAAGCTGACAACACGCAAGTTGCAATGTTATTATACGAACAAAAGAACATAAGGGCTTATACATGAAAGTATGTACTGTTGTATATCTGTCCGAATTCAGTATTCTGCAAACTCTGAGATGTGCTGAATTTGCGTCCGATTCGGATGCTTACGGCGGTCGAAGCTATGGACTTACAGAGCTATTTGCAATCATAGGTGTGCACAGGCCATTTCATTAGAGTGTGCCCCTAAAGCAAAAAATCTCAAGGCTTGATTCACACTGGCATTTTTATGTATCATCTTGTGTGCTGCCATTAGGGTGTACCCAGGCACACCGTGTGCGCACGCCTATGTTCGCAATGCTATCCATGCACGTGCACATGTAATTCAGCTAAGCAGCAAGCATTGGTGCTGTTATTTTTGCCTATATAATGTATTCAGTTTTCATGCAGTTATATACAGTATATTTAAATGTAGAGTGCTTTTGTTTGCTCAGCTTCAGCTAAGTGTTGTCTACCCCTATCTGTCTAGGATCTCAGTCATAAAGTAACTTAGGGATAAGGGGCCACATTCCGAGAAGTCAGAATAATCATGCTGAACTTTGAATTCGCCTCTATTCTCCACTTCCCCATGTTCACTTATTGAACAAACTCTGCGAAGTTGTGAAAATGCGACCAATTTGGGCGTCTACGATAGTCGCGATCTTACGGACCTCTTTACATTGCTTTGCGTGCGCATGCAAAAAGTACTTTTACAATTAACTAAGCAGAGGAGTGGTGCGAAAGTGCAAATGCGAACTGCTCCGAATTTAACGTCACCACTTCAGACTGGCTAACTGGGGGGTTGATGGCAGGGCTCCAGTGTTGTGTAAGGTAACTATTCATTCAAAAGTGACAATGGCGACTGCAACTAAGGGATAACATGACCTATGGTCAAGGTGACATAGAAATAGTTAGAATATTCACAGAATACAGTTAGTGGGACAGTGTGAGATTGACATAACTGCTCTTCAATTGTGGAATTCACCTCACTCCACATGACTTCTCATCTTACTTCTATCTGACTGATTATGCCTCACTACACACGCGACAGTGATTGCCACTGTCTATTCAACAAATGTATTCTCCACTTAGTCAATAGTGAGAAGTGAATTTGTGACTATTTTGGCAATGTGACTCAAATTATTGTGAGGTGAATTGGACAGATGACTTCATCCTTTAGTCAATAAGGCCCATTGTTTTGTTTGCCAAGTAATAGGTATTGACAGTCTCATGAACACCAGAAAATACACTCCAATGTACCAAACAAACATCAATTTACACAAATATTTCCATCATTTTTATGTTATCAATGAACAGAACTATGGTTGCTCAGGGTTACTAGATCTCTGTAAAGTTTACCCCTCTTTATGAATTCCCTTGATCTTCACCTTTGTAAAATGCTCACCCAAGCCCTGCTTTGCGAGGGAGCTATTGTATCAGTTAAGCATACCTCTGAGTCAGACAGGATAACCTTTCAGAGTTCCAAATGACATCCGCCTGCTCCTGGCAGCTTCTGCTTTTCATAATTTAGGGCTCAATTAGATCTTAAACATTGAATGAAATGGCCGCATAAATGGCTGTAATATCCATATTCCATTTATCAGATGTTGAAGGAAATGTGTCCCAGAGGCAGTGACAGAAGCAAGGGGATGTACAGAATCCTAAAACACAGGCAGCAATAGGGCCAAGCTTTGTGTATCTGTAATGCAATCACTTGTCTCTCACGTAGTGGATAGAAAGAAAAAGTTCAACTGCAGTTTTTAATCATCTCCTTTACCCTGCTGGACTGTGGATTTCCCATGCCTTGTAACTGGAACACACAGTCACAGGCCAAGCTATACACCTATACACCAAACAGAAATGCCTATACACACATATATATTTATATATTTTAGCTACAAACAGATATGGGGTGATGGCTATGGGAATTTTTATTAGTGAGAATTTTAAATAAATTAACCTTGATAGCCGAGTCTGGACCATAGTTTAATGGACCAGACCTTCCATTCTGGTTTCATACACAGTATGTTCAGGGCCGGTGGTAAGACTAGGGGTAGGCTAACTAGGGTACTGCCATATGCTGCTAGAAGGGGGAGCACTGATATGGGATAGTTTGAATTTGTGAGCTCTCTCTCACAGTCCTGCGCACCCATTTTCACTGTCCCGGCTCTTCTGACATTAAGAAAGGAAACTTTGGCTTAATCCCTTATTAAATTGCTGGGTCTAATAAGAAATGATAAACCCCTGCAATGCCTCATTTCATAACAGTACAAAGGCGTCATCTTTAGCGTTTTAGAAAATACTGATGCGTGAAACTTTTCCTGTACGTACAAAAGCATTGAATGAACACAAAACTGGCGGGTTGAAAGGGTCATAATTCTCAATTACGTGCAGAGAAAAGTAAGGCTGAGATATTTTGGTATCACATAATAAATTTTAGTTATTCGGGGGGGGGGAAAGACACCAGAAATCCATGTTGTTTCTTTTACGCTGCACAAAATGACCTCTATACAAATGGCACCCCATATCCAAGAAGGGAATGGCCTTATGTGAACTTACCTTTATTCCTTGGCGCTTGCCAGGAAAGGACTAGATGCTTACAAATACATACCTATGACACCTGTTACATTATTTTTTTCTAAAGCAATTTATTACTCTGCATGTGGTTTAAAAGGTGTATGCTCAGTGGAGCTGTACAGATATATATACTTACAGTCAAGATGGCTGTGCCTGATGCCCTCCACATCCTCAGCATGAATAAAGTGATAGCATCGTTTACCCATTAGATCCACAGCATTGAGGTCCATATAATCGCTGATCCTGCAATGTTAGACAGAGAGCCCAGTCAGAGAGGCAGTGTGCTATAACCTAAACAGCACCAAGCTGTAACTTGGGAACCAGACTAACGTGGGCGGTGGTAAGATTTCAAAGTTCTAACAGGAATAGGGGGCTAATTCTAATGAGCCATTAATATATTCACTCATCTCTTGGAGAGAAAACCTTAGGTCCCTTAAAGGCAGATAGGATGCTGAATTGTTCATTACCAACATACACTGCAAGGGGCTAATTACAGTTGAACCACCCCTTAAGATGAATCAGGGCCTAGTAATAAAGGAAAAGCCAATGTGGCACAAGCCATGCACAATGGCCATTTACCCTTGTGCACCAGTGGTCTCTCCAATATTATTTGCTTTGGCTACAGACATCTAAATACAGCAAAGTGAAGCATCCCCAGAGCCAAATATTGCCAGTCCCTTGGCAGCAAATGAGTTGTTAAACGTGCCCCAATGAACCATTACAGCCTCCTTGTGCAGCGATAGTTTGGATTAATATTAACCTACTGCACACTGGCAGCATTTGTAAAGAAGTGAGGATAAATTCAGTGGAGTCACTGCCCTATTTTATCTCCCACTTTACTGGCAGGGGTTAAACTATCCCCCCCTTTTTTTCTGTCCTTTTCCAAAGACTTTGCAAAAGTGAATGTAACTGGAAGTAATTAACAAGCAATTATTTCTGTCGGATCGCGAAGGCGGAAAAACAACGAGGCCACTAATTACCAAGAGCGCGGGCGGCACAACGCTTTCTGTGCGGCTGTATCGGAATTATAATAATCGGCGGATATTACTCGGTGAATGATATAAATGACAAAGCGTGTAATAACCTGTAATAGCACTAATAATGGTAATAATAAGGCTGGTGATAATAGCAATGATCATCATTAGATCCCATGAATAATGAAAGAGCTAATGAAGCAACACAGAACAAAAAAAAAAAAAGAATAACTGTACAGCGCTGCATACACTAATGGCCCGCACCCACATTTATAAAAGCCCATGGGAAGAGATGACTGTAGTAGGCTGTGATGCCACATTCACAGATCTACAATCTCTCATCAAGCAGATGGCTAAGGATGCTGGATATTGTAGTTTCAAATGGCAGCAGCACCATAAGTCTGGGAGACCTGGATTTTAAACTCGGCCAGCAGGATTGAGGGCTTTCATCACAAATGATAGAAACCACAACAACCTGACAATTTTAGCCCCTCAACAAGAATGTTCAGTACAGTTAGACTGCAACCAGGGCTGGCTCAAACTAAATGGAGCACCTAAGAAAACTGTAGCATTCTGGGATCTAACTACAAGACAACAGTCAGATGTCTCTCATAATATTGAATACAATAGTTACAGCTTGTACAAGGCATACTGTATGTACCAATGTACAAAGAGTATTAAGTAAATAAAGATACTATTTAAAAGGCCTTTCAAATGTAGGGGCTTTAGGCGATTGCCTGTTTGACCTAATGAACAAGCAGGCCCTGCCACAAACTTGACAGTGCTCAGTAGGTACTCATTTCTATTAGCCAGTACTTAAAAGCCCAGATTTAACTGGCTAGAGGGTTTTCTGAGCTGGTTGGCTACCCTACAGCAGTACCTCCCTGTCAACAGCCTTGGCAGGATGACACCTTTAGTCACAGAACTAGAACAAATAAGGGACAAGTAATAGTGATTTAATTGTACTCTTTGGTGTAAGAATGCAACAAAATAACTTTTTCTGTAGACTTTTCTTTTGCCTTTAAATGGGCTTTTTGTGTGTACATGCTACCATGTACTGGGAGAACCCCTGCATGGCTCAATATGGAAATCCTACATTGTAGGTTTGTGATTCATAAAAAATGGCCTCCAAGCCAAAGTCAATGGGGATCTTCCAAGAGACAGAAAGCAGAATGTTGTATATTCCTGTTGATTCAAGCAGAGGTTCTCCTAGCACTGGATTGGCATGCAACTGACTGACAACATGTAGATACAAAAATAGATATTTACAAAGTGTGCACAGTTTCTTTTTATATGTATAAAAAATCTAATACATTGGGGACAGAGTTCTATACAGAGTGGTGCCTGTAGTCTAGCACTGCATTACTAATATTGATATGGAAGCACTCATATGAACATGCTTGCCTCTACAGCAGCATTATTTCTACATTTCAAAAGAAAGGCACTTGTACAACTAGTAGGAGGCCAGATATAGCCTTCATTATTAGCTAATGTGGCTACCTTTAATGCAGTTTCTAGTCCCTGTGTTTCTGCTCATAATGACCAATTAAACATGATGCAAGGGTGCTGATAAAAGAGATGCAGTAGTAGCCACCACAGTAGGCCCAGCAGAAGGACTTTTTTTAATTAAACAAAATACTTTCACACTACACATTGAACACTAGGTCAGCAAGTTATAAACAAGTTGCACAGCAAATCAGCTGATCCAATTGTCCACTGACAGCATTACACTTTAGCGCAGGGTAAGGGAGGCAGATGCTACTGGGTCCACAGGAAGGAGAAGTCCAGAGCTGCTTCCTAATTTCTGGAAACAGATAATTTCCTGCAAAATGATGGTGGTAGGGGTCCCAGGGCAGATTTTGCACTGGGGCCCATTTCGCTGTATTCTGCATTTATCAGTGCCCTCCTGCAGCCATTTAAACCTCACTAACACTACAAAGCAGGGCTGCTTTTTCAATTATTTTCTATTCTGCAGAAGCTTCCCATGACCCGAAGAATCATTACCATATGGGAGTACTCTGAATGTGCTAATGAGACTGAGGGTTTTACAGAGTGGTTCCGGAACAACGGAAAACTAATGGAACTGTTGGAAAATGACATAATTTGTCACATTATGGATAAACCACAATAATTAACCGTTCCAAACTAACAGAAGAGAGTAGAGGATTATGGCTAACTTCTCACTACATCAAAGGTTAATAAATAAAATGAAACTTCTTCACCTGAAGCTCAAAACAAGTTATAAATCCAAAACATTTATGCTTTGAAACTATAATGCTAAATCTTTCGTAACACCCAGAAACACACTTTGTCATGTTTCAACCAGAAACTCTTGAGTTTGCTAAGCAAATAGAGGGTCTCCAGCGAAACCCTAAATTCTCTGGCCTATGTAGGATCTATGTGGCCATGCTCAATTTTGCATCAAATCAAACTGATTTGCCCAATATATAAGTCCCTGCTGCTACTGTGATTTAAGTCTCATCAGTTAAGCCCCAACCTGACCATCCAAATCCAAGACAATGCAGATCTTCAGGCCATAGAACCAACCGAAGTTCCCAAGTATTCCCAGGAACACTCATGACAGAAAATTGGGCGAATCAGAAATTATACCATCAAGGGCTGAACCTCAAATCAGTTTCAAGGCAGGTGTGATTCATTCACATGTATACACTGTTATAATTAGACAAAATCAAATGCTGAATGAAAGAGTGACAATAACACAGGTGAACATATGTACATGTACATTTGTACACAGCTGTAAATAACATTTCTGCAGTATCACCACTGTACCTTACACTTCTATTTTGACTGTTTAATAATTTGCAGAGACAAACCAAAATAAGTGCAGATAATACAAAAAAATGATATAAAATAAACATTATTAAAATACTCTTTAACAAAAGGGCAGGAGGGACTGAGCTTTACATTTTCCCCTTTTTGTCGACATAATTTGGGGTTTCAGAACTTATTTACAGAGTTTAAATAAAAGTTACATTTAATGAATTAATTGCTGATGCAGTGCGAGATTAGACATAGGGGGTAATTCAGCAAAGTGCAAACTCACCTCGCGATCCTTCGATTCACCTTGGCAAAATGGTTACTCGCTCGCTTCTCTCCTACACGCGGACATCATCGAACGCTTTAAAGGTACTGGAGTTGGATTCGCCTCACCTAGCGACCACTCGAGTCGCCTTGCCGAGACTGGAATACCTTTAAAGTGTTCGGGGATGTCTGCGTGTAGGAGAGAAGCGAGCGCGTAACCGTTTTGCTGAGGCGAATCGAAGGATCGTGAGGTGAGTTCGCACTTTGCTGATTTACCCCCATAGTCTTATCTTCTGTGCCCCTTACTTCCTGTTAGTGTAAAACTAATGCCAGCATAGCAGCAGCAGGTGGACTGCAGTATATATAAGACTATATAAGAATTAAATGCTTGGATGTAACCTAGAGGTTTGGGGGATCTGGAAAATTCATTTCTAAGAGAAAATACTAGCAAATCTTAAAACCTTCAGTATGAAAAGGATGAGGGGTATCAGTGGAAAGAGGTGGTGGGACAAAAAAGAAAAAACTGCAGGTAGCTTGGTGCAATGGAGCCAGAATCTGATTCCACTTTAGTTTCCCTTAGCTTCAAAAAGGCTGTGTTCTGGATCAAAACATGTTAGAGAGAATCAAAGGACTCTGTAAGATGTAGACTGACCTTTTCTGCACGTATTTAAGGTGAAGCTCAGAAAAACGCTTGGCTTATATGTATTGCACAATGACTGATAGCTAGCACCAGTGTCCAAATGTTTGCTGGTTTCTATCTAATACTGTGTTACATCCTGCTTACTACTTTTCAGGGAAGACTCATATAATACTAATGTCCTAACCAATTCAACAGACCTTCTATCAATCTCAGACAGTGCCGACTTTCTTTTTACTGGAAACCAGAACACTGATCGCAAATTACACTCTGTGTTTCTACCTATGTTGCAAGGTTAGCTGACTATCGATAATCAAGGGAAAATGAAAAGTAGTTCAATGGAACTACAAATCGTTCATAAACATATCACATTGCTGTTTAAGCAAATCCTATTCAACGGCATGTAGCTGAGATAATAATATGTTTAAGGTGGGATTTCATCTTTCTTTGCCATGTAGGTACCTCTGTTTCTATTCTAGAAGCCTGTTCTGTTGGAAGCCAGAATACTTCATATTCCTTTCTGTAGTAAATTCAGTATAAAACAGCAAAGTTCACTATTATTCCAACTTTTATTAACGAACACACTATAGCATACCTATTTTCACAGTATATAATATTGAGGTCCATGTTGACACGTGTTACAAACATGTGGCAGTCGATACGAACTTCATTGATGGTTGGGGGAGGAAGAGCATGAGCCACCACGACAAGACCCATAACCTGTCCAGCCCCTGCCCGTCCGTGAGACAGGGACACACGAAGACGAAGTCTTCCAGTTACATGAATAACCTATGAACATAAAGAAACTTTATTTAAAAGATAGTGAGGGAATTAATTAAAACAGATAAGAAAGTGCAAAGGAATGGGGATAAAACAAAAGAAAAGAGGCCTTACAGTGTTCATAGAAACCAGTCCCTGGTTATGCTTCAGTAATATTGATGTCCATGCAGAAGCTCAACAAGAAATACATCCTTAAAATATGGCCTTTAGGTACAGCTGAGGACTATTGCTGAGAATCTTTTCCCAATGGTAAAGTCATGGAGATTTAACTATTTGGACTAAAGAAGACACTAGGGGCCTTATTGTCTAAAGGATGAATTCACCTCGCTAAAATTTGAGTCACATCGCAAAAGTAGTTGCAAACTCACTTCTTCTTATTAATGAAGCTGTGGATAGATTTTCTACAGACGCAGTCGAATGTGTTGTGTGGTGAAGTCAGTTGAATAGAAGTAGGAGGAAAAGTCATGTGGAGTGATGTGAATTCCTCCGTGCAGTGATGTCATCCTCACCGTATCCCACTAACTGTATATGTATGTATATTTTTATTTATAAAACGCCACAAGGTTATGCAGCGCTGTGCAATCCAGTAATAAGACAGATAAGGGTAAAGTGTGGAACAAAGAACAAGTGAAGCAAATTACAAGCACATAATCAAGAAAATACATCACTCCAAGTGCCAGGTCATGATTGAAACAAGAGGATAGAGGTTCCTGCCCCATAGAGCTTACAATCTAAGTAGGAGGAAGACTTACATAAACATATAGGAGGGTACCAAGTGCAGTAGGATAAAGCTATAGATGCCAATTAAATAAGAAAATAAATATAGATTTTGAATATAATTGCATAAATATTAATATGGACATGAAAAC
>WMED01028904.1:0-10365 GCA_019650415.1 Pipa parva | reverse complement strand
CCCGGAAGTGCTGATAACATGAGCTTCCGGGTTCCTATTGGCTCCTGTGACTGATCAGGTCACAGGAGCTCTCCTTTTTGCACAGAGGGAGTAAGCTAGGACTCCCTCTGTGTCAGATCCAGTGCTTCACCGGCGAACAAAATGCCTGGTGGAGCACAGGACCGAGGGCCGCAAACTAGCATCTCGAGGGCCGCAGTTGGCCCGCAGGCCGCGAGTTTGAGACCCCTGGTTTACATGCATCAAACCTACATTATTCTTATTTTTGAGATTGGGAAAGTGTCATTTTGTGGCAGTAAAGGGGGGCATAAATGTTACTATGTTGTAAATAACAGTCTTAGACTAAAGGGGGTTATTGGTTAAAGTCTGAATTGTTGCCTAAAGGTGTGAATTCGCCAGCTAAAGACAGTTGAAATAGGCTGCTACTGTTGCAGTCACAGCTTTATAGCGAGGATATTGTCACAGTCGTGACTTTAATATGGAAATATGGTTACAATGGGAAATTTGTCACAGTTGTGGATTTGCTATGGGAATCCACTTTTTGAGAATTCGACAGTCGAATTCTTTTTTTAGAAACAACCTGTGAAAGAAGCGCAACAAATATCGCACTAATAGTGCATTAAGAGTGTACCAATTTTAAAATAGGGAAGAATCCCAGAAACAATAATAAGTTTAAAGGAAATGACGTGATGTGGTTTGTAAAAGACGAGAAACACTGCAACAATCCCAATTCTTATTTTAGTCAGTAACCCCCTCAGTTTTAAAATTATTTGATTTTGTGTTGCTCCTTCTTTTTCATTTATTATTTTGCTGCGTCTTTTTTGCCGCGTCTTTTTTGCCAAGGATCCCTGACCCTTAGCAACCAGAAAACCAATAAATTTGTTTGTTTACATTTAAAGTTATTTTTTTTATCCTATAGGTTTCCATTTAGGTCATGTACTTTTAATTCTTCTTCTTAAAGTGGCAGATGGTTGCTAGGTTGCAATCAGAAGACTACTGAAATGTAAACCAGACAAACCATTCTTCACAAAAAATGTAATCTTATAACCTGCAAAAAAAATTTCTATTAGCAAACTGTCTTAGAAATCTACTATCTACAGCATACTGACAATATTGAAGGGGAAGACAAACTCTTTAAGATTATGAACTTCTCGTCCATTTTTGGAAGGATAATCAATATGTTTGGATAGGTCATATTATTCCTAATGTGTGCTCTTTTACACTCTAATATTCATTTATAATAGTGTTTAGATTTAAAAACTTATGGAATAAGAGCAGGGATGTCTACATTACTTGTTGTAATTCTGTGAGTTATAGTTCAACTTCTGCTGGAGGGATATAGGTCGAGTATCCTTTTACTAATTGCATACAAAGACAGTACGCTGTATGGCAAAAAGAGACATGAGAACAGAGCCCTGGGTATGGTATCTCTGGCTAAAGATTTTTGGGGGTTATTCACTAAAGTCCAAATCGTTGCGTATACAGCAGGTGCGAATTCGCCAGATAAAGACAGTCGCAATAGGCTGCTACTGTCGCAGTCATGTCTTTATAATGAGAATATTGTCGCAGTTTCAACTTTATTATGGGAAAATTGTCGCAATCTTAACTTTACAATGGGGAAATTGTAGCAGATTTACTATGGGAATCCGATGTTTGCGAATTTGACAGTCGAATTTGCACCTTAGTGAATAACCCCCTTAACATTTCTAGGTGCCTTTTGGTCAGACTAGTGTTTTTTTAGACTGAGATACATACCTCTTTAACAATTCCCTCTTCATTCTAAATTAGGAGCTTACCAGGACAGCAGTTTTCCATGTCTCTGCTGTTTTTTTATCACTATAATATAAATTTTCAGATTGGCCAACCAGGACACATGAAAAATGTATGTAAATTGTACCCTCACGGAATATTCCCATTGGTAGTGCAGATAAGGCAAAATAATATAGAAAAAAAAGAGTTGGGATAGAAATAAATCCATAAGGACTGAAAAAGGGAAGAATGAGACAAGAAAAAATGCTACCAAACCTAAAACAATTTTCATTGCTATTGGCGGGAAACACGTGATGTCTCTCCAAATAGCACCAAGATGACATTGTGGTACAACAAATCTTATTTGAAGATAAAGCATATGCACCCTCGCAGCTTTGTGATAACGCTATTGTTGTTAGCTCTGATCACTGACATTTTAGCAAATGGCCTGGCTGTTGTGACAACAAATGGAGAAGACCACAAACTAGATAAAATTGTATTCTCAAATAGATTACTGTACAAAAAATGCTACATTTTGGAAAAAGCAATGGAAAAAAGATTTGTTATAGATTGATAACAATATTGATCATGTGTTTTTTTCTTATTAGAAATAAAGCACATTATATCAACTTTAATGAAGCAATGAATACAAAGCAAACTGTAAGAAAATATATTTTCTGGCTGCAAGGTCAATTGTTAAGCCAGTGCTTTAAGACATAGCAAAGCAGTATATCTTTATTATATTGAAATATTACTGACACAGTTTAAGGCCTCTATATAATTACCATGTTCTGATCTGCTAAATTAATCACTGTAAAGTGTCTAGATATTTGGAAATTCAAATACAGAAAAAATTGTAAAAAAACAAAACAAAAAACTTACATGAATGCTACACTATAAATCAATAATGTGTTTAATGAAGCTTGTGATAAATAACACATATCATAATTCTATTGAGTGCATGTATTAACTGGTCAAGGTCGGTGGCTGTGAAACTAAACTACATTTATTATGCACTTTGGCCATTTCTGAAATTGTACTTTAAATCACCGCTGCACAAATTGTCTGATAAAACAAGGAAAACTTAGCTTTGTGTGTTTTTTAAAAAAAAAATTTCTGTGAAAAAATAGCGTAGATATTGATTTTAGGATAAGCAAACTGCAACATTCTTCAGTATTAGGACTAACCAAATAGCTTTGGACCTGGTATAAATATGGTTGAAATTACTGGTACTTGAGGCCATGACATAACTGAGATATCTCTCCCCCCTAGGCAACTACACGCATTCAGCTAAGACTGCCAGAATAGAAGCAAACTCCTTGCTTTTCTGCCCTGATGCCCAACTCCAAGCTTGGAGTCAGGCATTGGGGCAAAGATGGGGGAAAGCATAAGCAATATAGCTGATTAGGTCATTGGGATAGTGGAATAGTTGAAAGTAAAAACAGTGCAGGGGCAAAATCAATAAAATTGTATGTAGTTCAGTGAGTGTGTTGGAGTTATGGTCTTCCTTTGCCTGCTTGTTATATTTATATCTTTCATTACTACTGCTTCAAAAAAAAATATCCCACATCACACACTGAAAGTGATGAAAGTCTTTAAAATGTAAAATGTCACCTTTAATAACAATACAATCAGGGCTTGACTTAGGAACACTGAGTAGATCCTCAACTGCATGAACTGATGTGGTGTGCCTCAGGGGCATACTTTTGACATCATAGATTTGCTGCTTTCTAACATAAGTATATTTTTAATGAATCTAACACTGTAAATTGAAATCTCATAGATCTTATGACAGGTTGTGCTTGAATATGATAGGTTTCTTTTGATGTCTGCTTGAAGTAATGAGATTTTATTTATAGTGAACACATATTATCAGTATGAAAATTATTGTTAAACAATAGACAGACACACATATGAAAATATGGGGGTAAGGGAAGAGTTCAAAACAGTTACAAAATCTCGCCGCATGATGAAGCCTGAGTGTTGACAGGTGAAACGCGTTCGGCGGATCCTTCCCTTCCTACTGCTGTAGTCACCGGCACTGCTTTTAAACGTTGAGATAGACTGAATATCCACAAATTGGCAAATTAGATGTCTATACTTCTGACCTACATGATACTCTAATTCACTTCATGTACTGGTGATTGAGCTGCTTTTTACCTAAAGCAAATACTTCCTGACTGCCTTTTCGACACAGACTGGTATTGTAAACTAATTATTCAAATAAGTTACTTATTATTTAAAACTGCATATTTCAATTTAAACTATGGTTATTAACTAAATCGTTAGATAAATGAATTGCACTGACAACACTACCAGCTTAGATTAATATGACTCAGCTACAGCAATTAGGTTCCTCCATTTTAGAGATTTTTTAACTGTTTTTAACTCTTCCCTTACCCCATATTTTCATATGTGTGTCTGTTTATTGTTTAACAATAATTTTCATACTGATAATATGTGTTTACTATAAATAAAATCTGAGTGCACCATACAAGGTTTCTTTCTCTTGTTTTGTTTTGAACTATGACATAACCTTATGGTAGCACCTTATAAAAACTTAAATTTACGATGATAATGGGTGTGCTTGAATCCACCTTTCTTTTTTTGCTTGAAGTAATGAATTACAGGTAAAAGTAACTTATCTCTTGAAAAAAGATAGTATTTTAAATCCGAGCTTATTTGATTAAGTGTTTTAGGAAAAAGTAACACATTTTGAATGTAACAAATAGTAAGGTATTAGTTTGTTTGCGTGTTTTCTCCTACTTGATATTCACTGGCAAAAATTACCAATAACCACTTGTTAGACCAGTTTTATGAATGATGACACCCTTGATAATCCCTTTGAAGATGCTTGGTGGTGTATGGACTTTCCTGTAAGGTAGATAAATGGTGTGCTCTCTTAACGGGTAGGATCTCAGAGGGACAGCATTAACCTTTTTCTCTCAAAGCTATCTGGCAAAAAAGTAGGAGGTCTGGTCATATAGGTTTAAATGAGTTAGGAGAGGTCTGGTCATATAGACTTATTCCTTTAGAGCTATTTCTGGAAAATTAAGAAAGTGGAAGGTCTGGTGGAATACCCCTTGCCCATTTACACATGTGGTGGGAGAAGGGAAAATGTTGGAATCAAGGGACTTGGTTCTGTGGTTTAAAAGTGGGTAGTTACCATAGATTTTTTTAAATTGAAGGGTCAGTGAATGGCACCACTTAGTGGAAATTTGCTGGCATGTTGTTAGGATTAATACTTACCGGCCCTCGCTCCTGCGGCGGTCTGCCTTCGGCGCTGGGAAGCGCCATGTCTTCTCACGTGACCGTGCTCGTGCACACTGTCAGTAACGCGCACGGCACGGTCACGCGCCTCTTCTACCTTTCAGCTGCGATCATGTGACAGGCTCCTGTTCTATTTAAGGGAGCCTGTCAGTTTACTCATTGCCTGAATATAAAAGTACTTTGAGAGTGTCAGTACTTGTTCTAGGCCTCTGTTAAAGTCACAGTTATTGTTCTGCCTTTCTGCTTGCCTGTTCGTAGCCAGTAAAGGTTGTCATTGTTTTCCCTAACAGCCTTCTATTTGTTCTATAGCCTTTTCTCCACTGTGTGTTCTATCTCTGGGACCGCGACCTGGGCATCATAGCAGCTAAACCCTAACTTCCTTGCGGAAGCTCTAGGTGAAGAACTGTGGTGTCTTAGACTCCGCACCCAGTAGGTAGCTGGCATTCTTCGCTGTGGGAACACCTGTTACGCCATCTCCTATTCCTCCTAATTGGGAAACCCTGACACATATTAACTTCTTAAAGAACCAGACTTTTTGTAGATTTTAATTAAAACTACTGTTAATGTTCAACTAGTTAGTAGAATTTTTTTTCTATCTCTCTCTAAAGTATTAATTTTCCTTTGTACTCCACATCTCACATATTTCTTTTGCTCAACCATCACACATCTGTTTTTCTCTAATAGACCCTATTACCATTTTATTCACTCCTCCAATTCAGAAATATACCAGATTCCTCTAATAAATTCTCCCTGTTTCAATCTTTTCAGATATAAATGTCCTCTGTTCACCTGTTGCCACTTCCTATAAAACCTACTTGTTTTTATGATCTATTTTTTTTCTGCTAATTCTTTAAAGAAATTGTTCTGCCAAAAGATCAGTGCTGTGTCATATTGTGCAAAAAAAAGCTCATATTGTTCTGTAAAAATTCTCTTTTAATATTATAAGAGAAAATGTGTTTTGCTTATAAAAGCCTGCTGTTCTCTCAGAAGATTATTCCTTGACTGCATTTCCCTAGATCTTTCTTTTGTTACTATGTTTCCTTATTATTTATTCGCTAACGATATTACATTCCTGCTATTGTCCTTATAAATTCAGATTTAAAAGGTCATTTCTTGTCTCCTGAACATTAACACGATTTATTCAGCTTGCAATGTGATAACTCATTTGGTTTTAGTTTCAATATATAGATATCCATCAGCGTGAATAACTGTTTAACAAAATATGTCGCAGTTTTATGGGTCCGGCATGATTCTGTCAGTCAGCATTTCTATACACTAACAGAGAAATCAATTTTGGAATCAGGTTTCTATTATAGAAAGCTGCTTGGTATTAAAACATTACTGTCTGCTCAGCCTTTAACAGTATCAGGCTCTTGAGAAATAAATAACCTATTACCTTTGCAAAAACCACTATTATTTTCTGTTGCCGTCTTAAAAGGTAGCGCTTCAGTACACATTTTAAATTAATGTTAGTATTTATATGATGTGTCAGTATTTATAGCTGCAATGCCACATGGATTTTAAAAATCAATCCCAATAAAGGCTTTTTTGGCAATTTTCCCATTTTCATAATTTTAGTTCTTTGGTTAGAAATAACTGTTATTATCTATAGCGCTATTGAAATACGGCTTCTTTACACAGCAGAGTTGTTAGTGTAAGCTAAAGTTATTGATTGGTTTCTCCAGCTCTGCAGTTTCTTAAAGACCTCTTAACACGGTCAGCTGCAGAAGAATACATGTGGATTAAATAACTCCTCATTTTTACTTTCACTCAGGGCAAGCGACTTAAAAATAGAACATTTAAAGAAAGACCAGAAAACAAAATTCCACATTCTAAAGGCATTCTTTGTTGGTGATATAGTTTTCAAACTCTTCAGAGTCTGCAAGTACCATCTAATAATGTTCCTTTGATTATGACTTTTCTCACATGCATTTGATTATCAGATGATCTGTGAATTTTAAAGAAGAAATTGAAGTATTTGACAAATATATATTTCAAAAGTTTACCTGTCTGCAATCTAAATCATATTTAAAGGATTCCCAAAAGATCCTCCATATCTCTGTACCAAATGGATGAAAAGGATTAGATAGTAGAACAAGCCAGTAATCTAGTATAGATAAGCCAATAATCTAGGATAGATTTTTTGGAATAACATTCCTTCATCCCTTCAAAACCATGAACAGATTTATACTTTATTCTGGTGATGTTATACTACTGGGATGGACCACCAGAGAACCTGATGACTAAACAAGCTGCCTACTGTCAAATTTATCAAATATAAATCCTAGACCTAATATATTGTGGGGGTTATTGACTAAAGGGAGAATTTAACTGTTGAATTCTCAAACAGTGGATTCCCATAGCAAATCTGTGACAGTTGAAAAGTTGTGACTGTGACAATATTCCCATAATTAAATCGTGATCGCTACAATATTACCAAATGGTCTATTGTGACCATCTTTAGCTGGTGAATTCACACCTTTTTGCAACAATTCGGACTTTAACCAATAACCCCTTTGGTATTATCTAAGTAGAAGGGTTAATAAACTGGTACTTAATGACAAAAATTAAACTCGAAATAAAGAAAGTCTTAAAACATTTAGACATCAAGATAGTTTAGAGAACAGTTTCTCTTCTCTTTTCCTTTAGCCATGCTAAAATGTCATGCTAGGAAAATTTCCCTTCTTCTTCCTTTCTAAGAATTTAAAGTGACAGGTAAAAAATTAATAAGATGTTAATGCATTTGTTTAAAAAATATACTGTAAATGCAATAATTATTAGTTCAAGTGTTACTAATACGCAGTCCTATATCTTTTGCTTTGCAAATTTGCTTTTTGGTTTTGTAAACAGTAAAAATACATTGGAGTTTCTGTTATTTCTGTTTCTATTGTTTTTAGCTTCTCTTGTGATCAGCCATCTTACAATTCCTGTACCCCCTGCTAATGTGGAGCCCTCCCAATATTCTAACTGGCTGATTTCCCAGATGCACAAGAACTACTCTGTAAATGAACTTATTTTGCTAAGGGAAACCGAAAATGAGTCCAACAAGACATAGTAAGTTTAATTTTGTGTAGTTATTATCTGCAAATCATAAGCTGCAATATGAAACTGAATTTTCTAGTTTAAATGGCACAGAAAAGATTGTAGCATTTGGCAACTAATTCTGTTATTTGTTCAGTTATCATACAATAGTTAAACAATACATCAGCCAGTAGTGTAAATATTGGTATGGGGGTACAGACCCTGGTGCAAGACCCCCTTTCACCTGCAGTGCCTCCTCCCACATCTCATCTGGAGCCTAATATATGCTTACAGGGATTGGGTGTGGTGATGCAACTTTAGGCGTAGGTCACAGCAGTAGCATTTGGGCGGTTTTGCTAGGCCTCCTGAATATACAGGCACATTTATAGCCCCCTTTTAAATTGTTGTTAAATAATTAAAGGAATATGAAAAACATATTGTAGATGTTGTACAAGTTGTAATTGTCTTTTCTCTTTTACAAACTGATGAATGATTGTGAAGTTATAATGTACAAAGGCACTCACTAAAATAAAAGATTCTTATGTGAAAGAGCAAGGATAAAAGACTTTAAACCCTCCATCTATTATTCATAAACAACATATCTAGTAGGACATCCACGTAAAATTCTAATTTTAAATCCAAGGGTTTTATTCATGAAAAGTATTATAACTACTTTGAAACCATGTTATTGTGGTGCTAAGTTTGACCAGGTCTACCATCAGAAACATGGGGCACCCTATGACCTGACATACAGGGCCTTAATAACATGTTTTTACACTGAAAAGTGCCCATTTAAACTGCTTAGTGCCCAGTAGGCCATCAGTTTCCCAGTACCCAAAAGTCTACATATAACTGTCTGACTGTTCCCTGGTTTTCTGCATTAATGGGGCCCCCCACAGCAGTACCGCCTGTACCCCCCTGTGGGTGGTCTTGAGATTGAGGGATATTGCCCTCCAGTCTGGAGAAGTATCTTAGTAGCAGTATATCCAAAATTTTCAATCAAGACATTTGGGGGATATTTATCAATGTTGAAACTTTTTCTGACAAGTTACTGCTGGAGAAAGAGCCTTTTTTTAATCGATACTGCCATTTTTACCTAAACGTGTTTGCCTGCTTCAGGATGGCATAAACCCTTATTCCCTATGGAGATGGTCTTCTCACTTAGTCATAGCTGAAAAAGTTTCCCCCTATAAAAAGGATGTCAATATGCAATAGAGGGTGAATATGACTGGAAAACACTACAAAGTGTGGCACAGTCAACTGATCGATATTTATGACAAATGATTTTTTTCTAAGGGGAAAATGTTTTATAGATCCAGTATATATCAGCTAAATCATAAAGTAGAGGGAAATAAAAACGAACAGCAAAACACCGTGAAACAAATTGAAAAGGTCAAAATGGTCTTTTTCAATATACCCCAATGTATCTACAGTCTCAGTAACTGGCCAATGATATCTCAGATGCAACTGAAGAATTATTTCTAGTATTCTACTCAAAGGAGAACATCTTCAGACAATCTTAGCTCCTCTTATATCAGAGATAACAAATTTTTATATACAGATTCTGTGGTATCATTTACCTGAATCCTGCCTAAATATAAGATACTGTTATTACCACACAATAAATCCCACCTGTTTGCAGAGGTGGGTAGAGTATTCAAAAATTTTACTCAAGTAAAAGTATTGTTACTTGAACCAAATAACACTCAAGTAAGAGTAGAGAGTATGCATCCAAAAATTTACTTGAGTAAAAGTAAAAAAGTACTTTGATTATAATCTACTCAAGTAGTGAGTAAGTGCAGAGTAAAATTAAATTAACAAAAATAAACTAACAATCTACAAAAAACAAACTAACAATCTAATTCCAAAGAAACAAGATTGCAGTCCCTTACCCCATGGTTAGATAGGGGGTGAGGGACTTAGGTAGGGCCATAATTAGGTTAGGGCCCCCATCCCCATAGCGCTGATGGGGTTGGGGGCTCTGGGAGGGGGTCTATGACTGAACCCCTCCAGGTAACAATCCTCCCACCCCCGCATAGTGGCTGGTGGGTGTGGGGGAGAAAGGGGTCCCAGGGACCCCTACTAGTTTTATTTATATTCCCCCTACTCCACTGGGACATGGGGGTAGGGGAAGAGGAGCGGCTCCATGGGAGCTGCTCCTAGAGGTAGCGATCCCCTACCTTGCCTAGTTTTGGGAGAGGGTGGGGGAATAGGGCTCCCAGGGACCCCTTGTTTTTGTTTCTGTTGGCACCCCTACCCTACAGTGGTACACAGGGGCAGGGGGGAGGGTGCAGGGAAGCAGCTCCTATGGAACCACTTCCTGCACTT
>WMED01028902.1:0-10365 GCA_019650415.1 Pipa parva | reverse complement strand
CAAATGCTTGTTAAAATTCATGCAGACCATTGGTTAAAGAAATAATTGAAAGCCAATGACATTGCAGCTGGACTTTTAACTCTTAGCAATTACTGTCAATGACAAAAAGAGTTGCAGTCTAGCAATAGCTGTAGAGACTGGTTGACCATCCCTGTTGTAAATCAAATGTTTTACAACTATAGAGTAATTGTTATAATTTCCTTAAATAATAACCCTGTCACTATAAGATTAATGTGTTCAGGATGCCCTGAAATTTGGCTGTATCAGGTTATTTATTCTGAGCATAACTTTCCCAGATCCAGCCTGCTCCTTTTCAGGGCAATGCAAGGGAAAATTCCCACAGTAAACAGCATGTGCCCTTAAGCTAACATTTAAATACCAGTATGCACAGGATCATGTGACAGTAACCAAGACAGTGGAAACAATTCTACAGTTTTCCATATTTCTTTAGGAACAAACCCTCATCCAATTTGGCGTTTCTACTGAGTCGATATATTTTGAATAAGTGACATGTTCTTCAAAATTTCACACGTGGTTTTTGTAATAATAAAAAAGTCACTACATTAGCAGGAAGTCCGTATGAATAAGTTTATTAATATGTTTGTTTTGATCATATTGTGGATAAGGCCAGAGAAAAAGAAATCCTGAGGTTTATGGGTAATGTTAGACGAAAAATCAGCTTTGAAATTTATTTGCAGATTAATTGATAGCCTAATAAAATGGCGAGGTACACACAGATGTAAAAAGAGAGATTAAGGTGTGAGTATGTCGAGAAAAAACCAGAGATAAATACTTTTAAAAATGAACACAGCTCGGAACACATGGTCTATATTCTCAAGTCATTTTATTTCCCAGATGTGTTCCTGGTCTAATCACATTCAGGTTGTACAACAGGATAGCTTCAACAATAAGGGCCTTATTGACTAAAAGCCAAATAGTCATGTATAGCTCTGAATTTGCATTTGATCGCCCCTACCCTGTGTTTGTTTACTGAGCAAACTCGGCGATGTGGTAAATAGAGATCTAATTCTAGTGACTATGATAGTCGCAGACTTGCGGAGCACTTTGCGTCTGCGTGCACAGGTACTTCGACTACTGAGCAAGCAGCGGAGTCTGTCAGTGGAGCAAATTTAAGTGCAGTGCTCCAAATTCATCCTTGCTACATCAGAGTGCTGAATTGGGGAGGTTGGTGGCAGGTCTCTGATGTGTCATAAGGCAACTACTCATACAAAAGTGACAAAGGCAACTGTGACTGAGTGATATACAGTAATTGTATTATTCTCTTATATACAGTTAGTGGGACATTGTGAGGATGAACTAGGGACAAGGAGACATAGAAAGGGATGTAATGTTCACTTACTGTATATACAGTTAGTGCAGGGGTAGGCAACTTATGGCTCTTTTAATGGCTACATCTGGCTCTTTGACTGTAATGAGCAGTGCAAACACCACTCGCTACAGTCTATCAGCAAGCGCTGTAGAGAGAAAGCTCTCTCAGCACTTCCGGATTGCTAGCCAATCCGGAGCTGCTGACGTCACCCGCTTCCGGGTTGCTATCCAATCCGGAGCCGCTGACATCTCCGCTATTCCCGGGTTGCTAGCCAATCCGGAGCCACTGACTGAACAAAATTAGGAGTGGCAGACATCTTGCATAACTAGTGATGATGTATACCCAATTCCAGTCAGATGTCAGCATGTATTTGCTTGTAGATTCCCTCTAATGATGGCTTATAAATGTAAGGAAGCACAAGGTCTATGTGCAGGATATAATGGGATATTATCATGTTAAAGAGAAAGTACACCACCAGTGAATTTTGGACACAAGTAATTGTTTTTCATAATGGTTAAAAATATAATGGTTAAAACCAATAATGCCCAACCTACGGCCCACGGGCCATATCCGGCCCTTGAAGTTTCTGCCCACAGTGCAGGAAATCGGCAACAGTTGGGAGGACCTGCTCAGCTTATTACTGAACAGGATGTCAGTTCCATGATACACTGTTTGCAGTATCTCACAATTGGTTGCAATGCTTCCCCGCATTGTTAGACCCTTATTAATAGAACGCATATGCATTCTATTAGTCAGTGCCGGCTGCTGATTTATATGGCCCCCAGGCCAAAAAAGGATGGGCATCACTGGTTAAAACAAATACACTTTCTATTCTGTATCTCAGATAGACCGCATTCCTTAACAAAGCTGATCAAACATTCTATTTCTTCACTAGAATTTTGCCATTAAAATGCTGCTGAAAAAATGTATGAATGGCCAATAAAGAAATACAAAGGCTTATTTACATACTTCACATTCACATGCGAAGACACATTTGTGGGCGAAATTTAATAAACTTGGAAAAGCCCAGTATATGGCATATTTTCCTATTTGCAACAATATTAAAAATAAATTCTGCTAGGTGTTTACCAGCTCTGCACACTATTTAGATGTGTCCAACTAATGCAGGTGATAGATTTATACCAAATTATTCAAGCTTTTTCAGAAGTTCATATAGACCTCATTATGGAAATGATGTCTCAAATGTGCATTGGGATCGAGTTTGGGACACTGATTCCCATTCTATTTTCATCCTGTTCTTGGAACCATTGCTGCCTTGTGGAAAGCAAGTTCACTTGCAATGGTTCTCTTTACTATGCAATGCCCACAATGCCACAAACATAGTACACCCTAAGGGCGAAATTTAATAAAATCGAAAATATCAATATCACGATATCGAACGATTTTCACCGATATTGCGATATCAGTATTGCCGATATCGGAAGTCGGATCAATGTCGCGATTGAAATTTTTTAAATTGTTTATTTCTAGGGAAAATCCATAATATCACTGCAGAATGTGATATTGCGATATCAATATTGACACTATCGTGATATCGATAAACTTCCAATATCGGCAAAATTTCAATATCGCGATCCCGTTACAAAAATAGATATCGCGATATGGGTAATATCAAAATCCCAATATTGATATTTTATATTAAATTTTGCCCATAGTGTTTATTGAAACATAGACCATTTTAAGAACATGCTATGTCAATGTCTATATCACTCTTCTTGGCCAGTAAGCCATTTTTATAAAGGCTTCACAACACTGCGGTTTTTAGGTTGTCTCACCATAAGCTTTTTACTTACCTTGAATAATTATCTTACAGGGCTTGGTTAAAATAGCCCTGTTGTAGGACTGGTGCTTAGATAATAGCAGATTCCCTGATTCTGTCATGGGCAGGAGATGAACACATGCCTCGTTGGGTACCTTGGACAGTGTGTACTACATCTGCTAATAAAATATTTTGCTGGAATTGTGCCAGTTTTTCTAGACAATGTTCTAGTATCAGTATCTATAACTTCTTTACAATGTTTGTTAGCTTACTTTGCTTTCATAATCATTGACTACACATGAATGCAGATAAGGACAGAAGTGAATGATGAATCTCTGTAAAGCGCCACGTAATATATCAGCGCTATATATAAATGAATAAATACAATACATACATTAAAGGATGCTACAAGTGATTCTCAACAACAGTTACAATAACAATATGGCGCTTCCAGTAAATCACCCTCTCTTTAAGGTAAAACAGCATTCTTCCTGGGGCTGGGTATATTTTTAGAAATTCAGTAGTGGCCAGCTATATATATATATATATACAGTATATATACATATACTATACCGCTGCTTATTTTATATGATTATACAGATGAAAGCACATAGACAGAATAAAGGTTTTTAAATAGCAAACATAAAAAGGCTTTATTCCACTGTTCTCTACCAAACAACACATTCTTCTGTAGACAGATACTTGGCTCCATATGACAAGCAATCACTCTATTAGTCAGACTTTATATAATCTTTAGAAATGTAATGTGAAGCATTCACCCTTACTATGTAACAGAAGAGCTTCATTAAATCTGTCATAGAAAATGGGATATCCGCATGCAGCCTGCTTGTATCTCAATGCATCATTGCTAAGTCAGGGTAATAAACAGAAGAAAACAGCTATTTGCTCATATTTGTCAGCGTAAACTTGTTATACGCTACTTAATACATCTTGTAAAATTCACAGTCACTAACATACTGTGCGTATATATATATATATATATATATATATATATATATATATATATACAGTGGGGAAAAAAAGTATTTAGTCAGTCACCAATAGTGCAAGTTCCACCACTTAAAAAGATGAGAGAGGCCTGTAATTTACATCATAGGTAGACCTCAACTATGAGAGACAAACTGAGAAAACAAATCCAGAAAATCACATTGTCTGATTTTTTTAAGAATTTTTTTTCAAATTATGGTGGAAAATAAGTATTTGGTCACCTACAAACAATCAAGATTTCTGGCTCTCACAGACCTGTAACTTCTTCTTTAAGAGTCTCCTCTTTCCTCCCCTCATTACCTGTATATATATATTTCTCCTGACACCCAGGTTCCTTCCAAAATCCAGAAACATACTAGGCTAATTAGAGCCTGACTAGAATGGCCTAGTCTGTGCCCATGTCTGCGTGTGAATGCATAGGGAAATTAGATTGTAAACTCCACAGGTGTAGGGACTAAAATAAATAGTTTATCTCTGTAAATTGCTGAGTAATATGTTGACATTACTGTATATAGTATCCCCCATAAATAAAACATTGTATAAACAGCTTATGGAGCACCATATGGAGACCTCTAATATCTTTATAAAATAAAGGGGAAAATTGTGCTTTATTCACTTACACATGTGCAAACATTTACTCCAAGTAAAAGAAGAACCTCTGACTATTTACATGTTATATTACCTAGTATATTTCTGTTCTCTGTGTGTCAAAATGGTGAATTTGACAAGGCATACTGTTCCAATGTGCACATTGGCTTCTCCATCTCAAAGCTGATGAAGTAGGGGGATGATGGGCAGGTTCCAGTTCAGCGTAAGGCAACTGGGCCTCATAATTAATAGTATTTTGATTTTAATAGAAGAAAAGTACAGTAAGAGTGACATTTTCTCATTCAAACAAATTCATGGGAATCAGAGGAAAATGGCATTACTTCGCTTCTCTCAATTAAATTAATTTCACTATGCATCCTGTTACTGTTTGACTGACTATGTGCCGAATAGCATCTGTCAACATTTGTTTGTTTCTTTGCGAAGGAAATCCTCTGTTTAGAGAATAAGGAGTAGAGAATTTACTTCTGCCGTAGTGTATAGATGTGAAATTGTTGGCTCCTGTAGGGTTTTTGACCTTTAGGCTATGGTTCCAGGGAGCTCCTGGAAGCCCATTTTTGTCCAGCTAAATACAGGGTGGGGCATAAAGATCTCCCACATTTGGAGTGGGCACCGTATGGGCTGTAGTGGCAGTAGAGAGGCGGGGCAGGTTTCATTCGGTAGGCTAGGCTCTACCATTTTCATTTTCTTCATCAATTATTATAACAATTTTTCTTTCTTTTTCAAAACCCATCATGAATTGGACCAGTGAACATCGTTCATCTAGGTCTGCCAGATGATTTTCTTTTTAATGTGGATCCAGTTGCATGAAGTTTAGAAATCCAAAGCAAAATAATTTTTCGGTCTGGTACAGATGCACTTCAACCGAGCGCAAAGCATCTACGGAACGCTTGCTGCGTCGCTATTACAGATTGGTTGTTTTCATAATACACTTGAACAACAAAGCCACGATGTTCACCCTCCATCCCGCGCCCCCCACTCACGTCCAACACCGCCATCCATCCGTGGTTCAACTTCACATCTCTCGACAAGCAGCCACGGCTGCAAATTGGGAGATTTAAAGTTGAGCACATAACCGATCCCAGCCGGGCTGGTACTCTGTAAAAAAAAAAAAAATAGGGGTGGCGCCCCTAGCATTTGCCTATACTGCTTAATGGCAGAGCCGGCACTGGCCAAGAACACAAATGCCCCATAATCATTTCTACCTGCTATACAATAAAAGGATTAGTTTACCCTGACATATTTTTGAGTTTTGTATTATGCACAGCTTGCTCGGATGGAATACAGATTCTTTACAAAATCATTTCAGTATTAAAAAATCCTTGGTTTGTGAATGTGACTTCTTCACCTTTACCTTTTTCTTTGTGACTCAAACCCTCAATATAGAAAAAGAAAAATCCGTGGCCTTAGCCAATTCCCCCTTTCAATATAAAACACTCACTAAAAGGGCCATATTGACTAAAGTCCAAATTCACCTGTCGAATTCATCTTACTACAATTCGAGTCGCATCTCCAAAATAGTCATCAATTTGCTTTTTGATATTGACTAAGCTGTGAATATGCTTGTTAAACAGGCAGACTGTCAGATGTATGTATGTATGTTTAATTGTATGTATAATTTTATTTATAAAGTGTCACAAATTTACGCAGCACTGTACAATTCAAGTAAAATATCACAAGGATACATCAAATTAAGTGCTAGGGTTGTGATTGACACAAGAGATATTAGTAGGATGCAAAGTAATGTGGAGTTTGGTGAATTCCCCCAGTGAAGCTCAGTGACGTCAGTCTCTCACTGTCCCATTAACTGTATTCTGTGAATATTCTGTCTATTTCTGTGTCACCTAATCCCTAGGTTGTGTTGTCACTCACAGTTGCTATTGTCACTTTTGAATGAATAGTCACCTTAAGCAGCACTGGAGCCCAGTCATCAACCCCCCAATTAGTAAGTCTGAAGTGGTAAAGTCAAACAGTTGAATTCAGAGCAGTTCACCTAGTAGCAGTCGCACCTTCCCACCACTCCTCCACTGGGCATAAGAAGATTTTCCAGTATATACTGTATGTTATTACAAGCCTTCTTTTCTTGTCAATCTGGTGAGCGCTTACATTGAATTATTTGTTGGCACGGTGTGCGTATATAGCACTTAGAGGTTGATTACATCCCTTTTCCAACGCACGGCACTGTATTGGGACATTTGGTCTCTCCTTAGAGAAATAAGAATATTTTTTCTCAGTTAATGCACTAGATAGTGCACTTTGTCTGTTGCGCTTTCCCACAGTGTGGTTCTTAGAAGAACCTAGAGATAGACAAACTATTGAGTAAGTTTAGCTTAGCTTGTTCTCAGGTTAGGACAGATAGATTAGCAAAAACAGCCTTAAACTGTAACAAGCAATTCCAGTAGATTAGTAGTTGAACCTGTGTTTCCACTAGTGACCAATCGAACCTGCAATTATATGTATTCTGCTGTAATGCAACACTGGGTCCGGATCAGCACATGGAATATCAAATCCATTATCAACTTAAACTCCCATTGCATTATCATTACAGACTTGGTTCAGAAGTGTAAAACATGGCCTCTATGGTCATTTTGGAGCAATTAAGGTAATTTCCACTCTTTCTTTACTTATATTTAGCAATAGTTTGGTTAGTTGAGAAAAAGGAGGAAACTCCTACAGAAAATGGGGAGGCCTTGGCTGGATCAGAACATCGCCTGATTGATGTTTTGTCCCCATTGCCTGGTAACAAAACATAATCGAGTTTATCCATTACATCTGTCGAAAGAGTGATCATTATCTCTGAGCCAGGAAAAGGATTGGATGGATTTAGCTGCCATTACCCAAAAATAGGCTTAAAAATCCAATTTTGTGTTCTGTATACCCAATATACTGTATATGTTACTGGGACAATGGCCAAATAACTTTTTATTCACAACATGACTGGAGTCACCTCCTACATCAACTGTTGACTTGCATTTCCTCTTGCCTCTTCACATGACACTGAAACGAACCAAACAGGTTTAAATGCCCGTTATAAATATCCCCGATTTAATGAGTGAATGTTTTATAATATCTTCATTATCTTCTACTAAACCTGCGCAGGAATATTAACACCAGGAGAAAATATTTTAGTTTGTTCCTTTTTACATGTTTACTGTTTAGCAAAAGGGATCAGCACTAGAAAAAATATTGCTTTTATTCTGATAAAAGAGATAATTTGTGCGCTTCTTTCTTACCAAAATGGGGTAATGACTGAGATCCAGATCTTTATGAAGAGATGCCGCTACAAATTAACTCTTTGATAATTATGCTCCACATAAATATCCCCCCCAGGGGGGATATTTATCAAAGTCAAATAATAATAATAATGTGACAAGTGTATCATTATCAAATTTGTATTCTCTATGGGGGGTTGAGCAAATTTTTATCTCCCATAATTTTTGGCAATAAAAAATTTTGGCAATTGAAAAGGCGCTCCGTTATAAGCAATGTAAAATGCAGTGGATTCAGTGCAGCGACGATTTTCGATCCTGATCTTTTTCGGTCATGAAAATGTTTAGTCGCCGCTTCATAAATTGGTTGCAAATGGAAAAAGTTGTGACTAAAAAAAGTCACTTAAAATACATAGAAAAGAGGCAACTAAAACTGAAGAGCTACAAATAGGTTGTAATGACCCCCTAGAGTACCATCCCCCTAGAGTACTCCACACCCTTGGGCAGGCGCTAAACAACACCCATATCACAGCCATTCACCCACGCTTACATAGTGCCAGGTGTCAGAGGTTCCTGTCAGATAAAACAATCAAAGCTATTTTTATTTGCATGTAGCACCGAAATAAATACTAAGCAGCAGGCCGTACATATTCATAGGATTCCACGTTCTCCTTTACCCAACCCAATTATTCACCAACAACCCTTCTTTATACATATTCTTATCATTTCTTTATATAGTGCCAACATCTTCCATAGCCTATACTTCAAATTTACTGAGTTTTGTTCAAATATATCTACCCAATAGTGAGCAAGAAGTATTAGGTGCCCATGTATCTATAGCACAAAGTTTTATTTCTAGTACTGATGCAATTCCCAGCATTCTCTTGCAGCCAAATTTATGAAACAGTTGAATATGCTCATGTACCAATTTCAGTTCCATGTTTAACATTCCATTTACCCGTCAGTGTTAAACATGCATGAGCCAATGAATGTTGCATTGGTGAGTGATGGGGTTATTTAGAAAGTGATGAAAAAGTTTATATTTTCTTGGTTTGAATGACAATTGCTGGCGTTTGTTGTGAATTTTCATAAATAGGAATATTGAAGCAAAGAAACGTCATCTGTTTAAAGAAGACAATGACATTATAACAATTTTTTGTCTCCTCTATTTCCCTAGAAATGAGTATAACATTATCTGTTGTGCAGTGGTCTTCCTTTATTATAATTCATTAGTTTTGATACATTTCAGATTGCAGTTGGATCTGACTAAACAGGTGACTGAAAACTACCCGTATACGGGTAAAATCCATACTTCCATTCATTTGATCTTCTAAACCATGATCCTTCAGTAACCCCAAGGAGTGAGCTGATCTCTTGCTTTGTGGCGAGAGAAGAAAAGCGGTACGCTGGTATTTTGGAGCAAAACACAAGCAATGTACAAATTTATTTCAAAGTGAGACACATTTTGGGTATGGTGACCCTTTATCAAATCTCTTCCTTTGTTGTATACTGATGGTTTAAGAGAGGCCAGCAGTCCTTGAAAAGTTATTAGATAAGGGAACATTGATAGGTTCTTACATTTATGGGCCCATCACCCCATTTACCAGGGAGTTGGGAGAAACTGCTGCAAGAGTTCCCCAAGATACTGTTCCCTCCCAGCCTAGCTTTGACTTTGCATTACATTTATTTACTTCCCACTTCACAATGCATAGAGTAGGAGGAACAGAGTCTTATGTACTTCATAACATGACACATACCTCCACACCTCAATGAAAAGAGGAATTGGGAAGCCTCACTTTGTGATTAACACCACATAAGAGGTAAAAGAATGGGAAGATAAGACCTCCAGTGGCTTGCATACCTGTGTGTGTAACTATGGACAGGTGCGATACATTTCTCTGCACTTTTTTGGGGTACATTTAATATCAGATTTACTGCTCAGGAACCAGTAACGTTCACATGAATTGTAGCCATGCAGAACCATTCCACTTAGGATGAGTGTGGCTGACAAAAGATAAGTTCTCAACAGAATTTTTCACACAGTATCATCAATATCACAGGACAAAGGGCACAAGGTAGCCAAAAGTGCAAGCCATTAAAATTGATGTCCATTAGTCACCAAACATTCACTTAACCCCATCTGAATGTCAAATAAAACTCTGGGCTGTATCACAGATCACGCACTGGTCTATAATTGTAGTGACAACTAATCATTAAGCAAGTGGTGTTTTCTATATTAACATTAGCTAGCTAAATGATATATGTGAGTAATTTAAAACCTGACCTGATAGTGGCTTCCAGATATCAGAATGGAACTTCAGCCTTGACACTGTTAGTCTGTAGCAAGGAAATAGTGTTTAACATATATTTATCTGTAGTACAGTATTCACCTGTAGTACAGTATTCACCCATAGTACAGTATTCACCTGTAG
>WMED01028900.1:0-10366 GCA_019650415.1 Pipa parva | reverse complement strand
TAGTAGTGGTATAGCATAGACAGTAGTAGTGGTATAGCATAGACAGTAGTAGTGGTATAGTATAGTATAAACAGTAGTAGTATAGTATAAACATTAGATAATGCTTTGTAAAACTTTTCTGCTGCCATACAAAAAAAAATAACTTGAAAATGGAAACAATAAAAGAGGAAGGTTATTGTACAGCTGTGTATCACTGTGTGAGAGGGGAGCTCCTATACTGCAGACAGTAATAATCTGCTGCATCTTCTGCTTCCACTCCCCTGATTGTAAAAGTGAAATCAGTTCCATATCCAGATCCACTGAACCGCTCTGGGACCCCTGTGTATCTGTTGCTTGCATCATAGATCAGCAGCTTTGGTGCCTGCCCTGGTTTCTGTTGGTAGAAGTTCATGTAGCCAGATACACTGGTACTGGCCTTACATGAGATGGTGACAGTCCCTCCTACAGACACAGGGACATAATCTGGAGACTGAGTTATAACAATTTGCCCATAGGAACCTGGTAAAGTAAAAGAGAAATAAACAAACAATTAGTTGATCAATTAATTTTGCTCATTAGTTCATTATTACATTGCTCAAAAATGATAAACTTGCTCTCACTGACAGAATCCATAACTAAACTCAGGAAACGATCTCTTACCTTGTATAAAGAATATAACCAGCCCCAGCAGATAAAGCAGATAAACCATCTTTCTCTCTATTCACTGTGACTGATACAGATCATTATGATGTCACAGGGAGAGTGTCACTTTTATAGCAGCTGCAGTTTAGTCACACACTGGGTTTATGCAAAGCAGGATGGAAACAATGTCACACATCACTGATATGAGGACATAGTTTTTGTTCTTCTTGATTTGATACAATGTTGCTTTGCTCGTAGGAAAGAAATTGCTGTAGAAGTAATTAAAGGGGGAATTCAGGGGCTTATTCACTAAAGTTATAATTATTACGTATAGGTGCAAATTCACCAGATAAAGACAGTTGCAATAGACTGCTACTGTCGCAGTCTCATCTTTATAATGAGAATATTGTTACAGTCGCAACTTTATTATGGGAAAATTGTCGCAATCTTAACTTTAAAAAATTGTTGCAAATTTACAATGGGGAAATTGTTGCAGATTTGTTATGGGAATCCGCTGTTTGAGAATTCGACAGTCGAATTCGCACCTTACTGAATAACCCCCATATGTGTGAGACAGTGAACAGTCCATGGGATGGAATATACAATAAAGAGACACAGAGAAGGGGACAGAACTTAAACCTTTGTGCATGATTCAGAGCATGTGCTCATCTGACTCCCAGCACTAGATTAGATTAGTAACGGTGCAAAGCACAGGTATCCCAGCACTCACAGCAGGAAAATACTTATCCCATGAGCAGGTTCTGATCTCTTTCACTGTACTCAGTCGGACTGATCTATTGGTCCAACTGCCCAGATACAAGTACATCACTTTATTCTCTATGTAAATCTTACTTACACATCCAGATTATACAGTCCGACTCACACTGACAAATCTGTAAAATGCTGTAACTTTGAAGTAGTCAATTTTACAATCTTATCTCCATTCATCCCTGTGGATTTGGAAAGGAGTTGGATTATTATTAGATGTTTATGATTTCATTTTATATCACTTTCTGTTTTATTGCATCCCATACATTAAGGGGGATATTGACTAAAGTGAGAATTCGACTGTCGAATTCTCAAACAGTGGATTCCCATAGCAATTCCACCACCGCGACAATTTTCTCATTGTAAAATCGCGACCACAACAATCTTAAGGTCGCAACTGGAACAATATTTACATAGTAAGGTTGTGACTGCGACAGTAGCGGCCTATTGCGACTGTCTTTAGCTGGTGACTTCACACCTTTAGCCAACCATTTGGACTTTAGCCAATAACCCCCTAAATCTTCAATAAAATTACATCAGTCGCATGATCCAATTTTTTAAGGTGTGACACTATCGTACCCCTGCATTAGAAAACTCACAATCAAGGGAAACATGGTAATGTAAGAAAGGCCTTTACAGTATATGCTGTTTAGCCAAATCTATACTGAAACTGTAGCATGGAAACTCAGTTTGAGCAAAGGGGAATACACATTTATATAGATAATACAGCAACATGACATCTTCTGCCTGATTGACAATAAGAAGTGTGATGTCCCACCCTCTCTGGGGTAAGTGAACAATCAATAAGGATAGTTGTGTATATGTCACATGTGAATGCTTAATGATCAGGGATGATATATCTATTGTTTATAAGAGACAATTTTGTATTTACAAAGAAATCATCTAATAATATAAGGCTAATAACTGTAATAAGGCATTTCAGGCACTGCATTAATACATAGTAAAAATGAATAGGGATAAGTAACAAAAAATATATATATATTCCTATCTGTTATACAGTAAATAGACACGAGATTGCAAGGCTGTTATTAGTCCTTTCATAATTCCACTTTTCCAGTTGATATAGAAGTCAGTATAGAGTATAAATAGGTATAATGTGTAGCCTGGTGAGCAAAATTCTAATCTTTATTTACTCATTGATTTAGTACAGTGATTCTTAACCTGTGGGTCGCTACTCTCTTGGGGGTTGAACGATGCTCTCACAGAAGTCGCAAACACACTGTTGAAGCTGGATGAGACTGCAGATCCCTTTATTATAGGGTTCCTGCATGGTGACGTATCGAACCTGACGTCATTGCGTTGCGCGTCATGTTATGATGTTCAGGTTCGATGTCACCACGTGTCACGTGTACGTGATGACGTTTCACCAGAACGTCATCACGTCACCAGAACGTCATCACGTCACCAGAACGTCATCACGTGACATGCGACGCGATGACGTTGGGCTCAATACGTCGCGAGTGACGACAGTCAACGGGGGAGCGCTGTCTCAACTAGTTTGAGAACTGCTGATCTAGTAACATTTATTTTCTGTTCTGGAGCTCCATCTTGTGGATACAATAAGTTACTAGAAATTCTCTAATTATTTAAACAAAGCACAATCTGAATGCACAGTGTGACAAAATTAATTACAAATCATTCTTATACCGTAGGTCATATAATGCTCTGGAGTCAGAGGGTTTTCAGTCTTGATCCTACACTTCGGAGGTGGAAGAATTTGCTTCCTCAAGATTCACTGTATGAACTGGATATAGAGACTAAAGTCTTAGGCTGGCTGGCATGCTAATTAATAGCCACTCTGTGCATAAGTAAATAACCCCATTGTAATCAGCAGGGGACTTACTCTGCAGTTAGCAGAGTCCTTCATTTCACAATGCCCCCTGCTATGTCTGCCATATTTACAGTACAGTCTCTGAATGCACATGATGGAGCCTGTCACAGAAGCACCAGATCAGAGGATGGAGGGGGCAGTCCTAAGCCTTTGCTGTCTGCAGTATCAGAGATTTTCATTTTGTGTGAAATGAAGAACTTCCACTCCCAGAATGGTTAAGTCCCCGAGCTCACCAATGGTTTTATTTAGTTAGTCATTCTGTGGCTTTATCTCTCCTTTAAATCTTCTGTCCCTAGAACAGCAGTTGTCAACCTAGTTGAGACCACGACCCCCTGCACTGACATCACATGATGATGTTTAGGTGAAACGTCATCACGTACGCGTGTCACGTGATGACGTTTGGGCCCAACGTCACCATGAAGGAACCCTTATATAAAGAGACCTGCGCTCACTACCGGCATCACAGCGTGTTCGCGACTCCTGTGAAAGTGTTGTTTGAAACCCAGAGGGGTCGCGAACTACAGGTTGAGAACCTCTGCTCTAGAAGAAAGCAACTCATTGCCTAGCAACAAGATGTACCAACAGGAGGGCTGTGATAGTGATCTGGCCATTGCAGGCTTACAATAGCAAAGGCGACTGAAGTTTTCATATATTTTAAATCTTGATCGTACTAGGGGATTTGCTCCTTTAAACTTTAGAACACTTTTAATTTAAAGTGCTCCTGTCATCTCACAAAACAGTAATACTAATTTAGGTTCTACTAATGAAATAAACATTTTTGTAAATATATATGTATTTAAAAAATGTACCTTTATACAGCGTTTCTCTCTGTCATCTTCCCTGTCAGCCTGACTTTTCTTTCCCATGTTGGGTGGGCAGAGCTAACTGATGATTGATATTATATCCTCTCCAATCAGATCCCTTAAATCACGATCTAGCAGGGACCTGATTGGAGGAGCTATAATGTTAATCATCATTTAGCCCCACCCACCCGACTCTGGAAAGGAAAAGCAGGATGACAGGGAAGATGACAGAGAGAAACACTGTATAAAAGTAAACTTTTTAAAATACATATATATTTACAAAAATGTTTATTTCATTAGTAGAACCTCAATTAGTATTAGTTTTAAGGTGACAGGTGCACTTTGTATGGGGAACAATACTGCTGATATAACTACATACTTACAAATAAAACTCCTTTATACTAAGCCAATTGCTGACACAAAAAGTTATAAAAACATTTAGGGAAGAAATAGTACTTGTCATTTGTTTCACTGCTTAGTTCTAAAGAGAGCTGACATTTTCCTCTCCTTGCTCCCCCTCCTCTTTCTCTTCTTCAAATTAGGCAACATGAGAAGAAAAGGCTGCCTGAATGCTATTGGTTAAGCAGTGTGCTGACCTTTTGGCCGCATAAATTAAGTTGGAATGTAGGAGATTACAGAGGGAAAGCTGACTTGTGAACATTTGCTAAGCAGTAAGTAGGGCAAAAATGTCCAGAGGAGGGTACCTTTTCATGGAAAACTGGCCAGTACATGTCACACACACATTTCCTGGTGCAGGAGTTTATCAGTGCTGCCTACTCAATAGTTCTGCATCACATGAAACAACTACTGGGGAGAAACACTTCTCACTAAGGTATAGTACTACATATGTAAAGATGTAATCTGACTATAGTTCACGTTTATTGGTAAAAATAGATTGTGGGAGAGATCTCTGTACTGACCCCTGATATATTTGTACATGGTTATTAGGTCACCCCTTTATCTTCTTTTTTCTAGACTAAACAAGCCAAGTTTTGATCTTTCTTGTTACTGTGTATTGCTCATACTTTATATTTTTTTTAGTAGCCGCCTTTGAACTCACTCAAGCTCAACCACATCTTTCTTGTGCACTGGTGCCCAAAACTGCACACAGTATTCCATGTGTGGTCTGACCAGTGCTTTATAAAGTGGTATAATTATGTTCTTGTCATGTGCATCTATATATCTCTTTTGAGGCATCCCATAATCCTATTTGCTTTGACAGCTGCCGCTTGGCACTGGTTGGTACAGTTAAGTTTGTTGTCAACTAGAATTCCTAAATCCTTTTCCATGTCTGTTTTGCCCAGTGTTTTCCCATTTAGAAAATAACTTTTGATTTGCATTTTCACTCCCCATATGCATAACCTTACATTTATCAGTGTTAAACCTAATTTGCCACTTTCCTGCCCAAGCCTCCAACATATCTAGATCCATCTGTAATAAAGTACTGTCCTCCTTTGTATTAACTACTTTACATGGCATAAGTAACTAGTTCCTTTATGCAGGGTAATGAGTATACATACCTGTATATATATATGCCACACAGGCTAACTCTAAAAAGAGTGGTTTGGAAGGAAGAGTAGATGCTGAAGGAAAGATTAAAATGTGAGCCAGAGAATCACTCAAGTAATGGGGAATATACTGGTTTCCTATGGAGCTGAGAATGGACAAACTGAGCTCTCTTATTTCTGAAATGGAATGGAGGCAGAGCAGGAGAACTCCCGGGAATGTGAGAGTATATGCTGCTCCATTAGAAAGTATGAACTGCACAGCTAGAAGAGAGAGAGAGAGAGAGCAGGATCCCCTCCCTCTTATTGGTATCCTGTGGAGGAAACAGGGATCTACTAAAGGCTAGCTCACCTCAGTAGTTGAGAGTCTGAGGATGTTATCTATCTGGGTAGCCTGAGACCCCAACAGGAGTGGCAGTGGCTTAGAGGCCTGATAATATAATCAACCTAGGGACTTTAAGTGGTAGGATTAGGGATCAAGGGAACAGCCCACTAGAAGAAGGAATTTCTGTAAAGATCCATCCCACAGAAAAGGGAGCTACCAAGAGATAACCCCTACTAAGAGCCTGAATACTGCCTGTGGTATCGTCTGTGGTGCACAACCTGATGGGAACTGTATATTGACCTACATGTCTATCATAAAGATGATGTACATGTTGTTATGCGTGCTGTAACATGTAACTGGCTATGCCACATTTGCGGATCACTTTGTTTGATGCTATATAAATACATTTATTGGTTCTTTGAAAGTAAGAACTACTGGCGTTCAGCGCATTATTGCTGATTCTCTCTATATATATTGTACCACTCCAACAAGTAAGTGGGGTCTGATCCCCTGAGATACTCATAGCCTGGGTATAGGAGATGTAGCTGTGAGTGGGGTTTTAGTACAAAGATAATAGTACAGTGGAAAGATAATAGTGATTATATTAATTGTTTTTAACAACTGTAAATGCAAAAAGGTTTCCATTAATGTTATTTTTCAATATATACAGTAGGATATATTTTTCAAGCTTGAACTATCCCTTTAAGCACTTCTGTTCACTGCATAGTTTAGTCTGTGAGTATTTTCAGAAAGAGGTGTGGCTAGTTAATGGGTGTGGACTAAGGCACTAAGCATTCTGTGCTTATAAGCTCCTGAGATGTAAATCTTGCACCTGTCACTACCTGTGCTGCATTCAGTTTCTCCATACATATGCTGTTAGTTGTATTAGAGCTCCCTCTGGTGGCTGTTCTATATAACTATACCTACTATATCTAATATACATACAGTAGATTAACACAGAATAAATAAAAGCATTATTAAATGGCCAATTACAATCTTTTAGGCATGGGCTAAAGAGCACAGTTGAGATAGTAGAATAAACAATATTCCTGATCTAAGGAATAGGAATAAAATAGAAATAGGCAGGGGTCTGTAGTCTAAATTCTGTTCCAGGTTTTTTTGGTCTGTAGTTACATGACTGTGAAAATATCCAATAAGTGCAATGCCACTTGGTGTTGGGTTAGTAAGGGTAACTGAAGCACCAATCAGAATACTAAATGGGAACTTTAGGACCATTAGTTTGGACTACAGAGCTGGGAAGACCTTGTTGAGAGGAGAGGCTGTTGGGAAGAGATGCTCTACCCTGGGGATAATGAGTTAATGTTATAGTTTTATACAGATTTGTAAATACTGAAGATGCTGCTCAGTAAATGTGTGTTATTCTGCACTGAATCCCTGATGCTGAGATTATCAATGTTGTCTATAAGGAATCAGGTGCCCCAGTTTGTTGGTGAATAATCCATACCCAGAGGGCACTGGCCTGGGACAGATTAGGATTGTAATATGAAAAGGTATTATTGATATACCAAACCAGGAATCCATGATTTATCTTACAGATCTCCATCTTGCTTTAGTGCGAATAGATAAAAGTATTGAGACTGATCAAGTCCCACTAGTCCAATTAGATATGTGTGTTAGGTTTCTACCTGAAACTGGACCCAAGGTGGAACCTGCAGCATAACTAACTGGGACAGAAACCCCCAACATCCTGGTGTTCACCGACACCCTTTTGGGGTAGCGGCTTACTACTGCAGAAACACTAGGGCACCAGAGCCACCTAGCAGGAATGAGCTATGACCCAATCTCAGGTACCAGGGAAAGCAAGGGTGGAGAGAGGAGAGCCGGATCAGGAAAGCCAGGGGAGCAGAAAAAAAATGCAGTCAGACAAAGACAGCGGTCAGGGATACCAGAATAACAGTGAGGTTAAAACAAGCCAAGGTCAATAGCACAGACAAACAGAAACAAGATTTTCTTTTAAACTTTATTTACATTTTCCAAGAAAACTGACAAGCAATTCAATATATACACTTATTCACAAAAGGCGAAACATTTAAGTTATCTCAGGTACAACTTACAAAAGATCATTCCATTTAAACAACACCATCTTCTTTTTGCTTCATCAGTTCCCATACACTTCCAATCCCTAAGATAGAAAATCTACATCTCAACTAACCCTATTCCTACATAATCTTTCACTGAAATAGAATCCCTTATAAATAATAGAATATTCCTCACTTTCCATATTGCCTCTTTAAAGCAATATATCATTTGCCATAACACCTGATCCTGACTTTTTGTAGAGCCACCAAAAATTCCATAAAACATTATTTTATATTCTAAAACCATTAATTTACTTGCCTCCTTTAAAAGTGGCTCTACAGTTTTCCATACCTCATTTGCATATGGGCAATTCCAGAAAACGTGTAACACCGTCTCATCTACTGCACACTTCCCCCTAGGACACTTAGCCTTGGCTACAATACCTCTTCTGTGCTGAAAGAATCTAGTAGGCAAACATACAAGGACAATCTGCTAAGCTACATCTTTTTGGGTGTTACTTAAAACCGGGCTCATTACTCTCCTCCATACCTGCTCACATTTTGCACTAGAAAAATTTAAACCCCTTCCATCACTTGATTTTTTAAAATGACAGTAAGCTTTCTCTGATCTTTTAAAACCTGATGATCTATTCTCTGTAAAACATAAATTTTAATAATTTTATCTAAAATATCATAATGTTTGGAAGGATTTACCAACACTGGATGTTTAAGAGATAATGTTAAAAGCTTCTATTTTTAAAAAAATATAGCCTGCCGCATATCTAAGAAAAGAAGAAAAAACACCGTCCCTGTATACAGCCTTAAAACACATAACAAATTATTTTACATATAAAAATCATTTAAGGTCAGGAGCCCCTTTTCCCTCATTCTTCATTGATTTACAGATAGTTTCCCTTTTTAACCTTTCCATCTTAGAATTCCAGAAAAATCTAAAAATGACTTGCATTAATCTTTTAAGATATAAATCATTTGGGGGATAGACCACAGCCACATATAACATTATGGGCAGTAAAACCGCTTTAATGATTACTATTTTTCTTTCCATAAACAGATTTCTCATTTGCCAAAAAAAAAAACTTTTTTTCCTTAATTTTTCTATAACTCCATCCCAACACTTAAATCCATTATTTGCCGCATTGAATGCAGTACCCAGGATCTTAACCCCTTCTGTCTGCATCGGAACTTTTGGAATATGATTCTCCAATTTCCCTATAGCAAAACAATCACATTTCTTAATATTTAGCTTGAAACCAGAGGCAGCACAAAAACACTCAGTTTGCAAAATAGTCCTATCAATTGATGCAACAGTTGTGCTATAAATACTGACATCATCCATATAGCCAAGCACCTTTATCTGCATCCCTCCTCCCCCAGGAACCGGGACTCCTCTTATAAGTTTGTCTTTTTGTAATGTACACAGTAAAGGCTCAATAGCGCACACACACAGAGTAAAGGTGGAAAAGGGCATCCCTGCTTCACACCTGACAATACGGGAAGACTCTTCGTCAGGGTACCATTAATTAATACTTCAGAAAAACTGTTTATGTACAAAAGCGCTATTTTCTGTATAAAAATCTCCAGAAACTGCATTCTTTTTAACACAAGAAATAAAAACTGGTGCGAGACCCTATCAAAAGCCTTCATGAAATCCAGGGAAAGTATAACCAAGGGTGGCTTTCGATCCTGCTGATGCCAAATCATATCCTTAATTATATTAAGTTGTTCCCATATACTACGTCCAGAAATGCCACACACCTGATTCGGATGGATTACTTTATGCATTACATCTCTAACCCTATTGGCAAGGATCTTGGCCAGTAGTTTATAATCCATATTTAACAATGATATGGGTCTCCAATTTTCCAATCTTGATCTGTCCCCTTTCTTAAAAATCAAAGTAATAATACTGCGGCGCCATGATACAGGTAAAACTTTAGCGCTAAAAGCCTCTTTAAAAATACATAAAAGATGATCTTTTAAAAATGCTCCAAAAACAACAATAAAATTTAACAGGGAGCCCATCTGACCCTGGAGACTTACCACATTTAAAACATTTTAACACAGAATACAATTCAGATTCTAACAAATTATTTACCAGACTTTCCTGATCTTCTTTATCTAATACCCCTATAAGGTCTTCTAAAGCAGAGGTCCCCAACCGCCGGTCCGCGGACCGGCTGCAAAACACCAACGGTCCGGTCCTTGTCGGCGCTGAATTGTCGGCGCTCACTTGCGACTTCCGGGTCTGCCACGGCAAGGCAGAGGAAAGCGCAGATCCAGCTCAGAGTATTCTTTCAGAGAGGTGAGGTAGGGTAGGGTGTGCGTCTGTGTCTGTGCGTCTGTGTCTGTGCGTCTGTGTCTGTGTGTGTCTGTGTGTCTGTGTCTCTGTGTCTGAGCTGTAAAGTAGTAGTAGCTGTGAGGGGACAGTGCCT
>WMED01028898.1:0-10367 GCA_019650415.1 Pipa parva | reverse complement strand
AGATACAGATAGATAGATAGATAGATAGATAGATAGATAGATAGATAGATAGATAATGATAGATAATTTTATTTGTCACTGGAATAGAACAAGAACATATATATCAGCGAAATTACAGGTGTGTCATAAGTAGGATAACCATATCTGAATGAGTAATAAATATGTACAAGAACTTAATAAATATAGATGATAATAAATATTAAAATATGAATATTTGTAATAAGTTCAGAAGTAATTATGTTTAAATGTAATTCTTTTTCTTTTTTTACAGAAAGCTGTTCAAATTTGACTGAGCTTTTACAAAATATTGTAAACACAAAAGATAAAATCACAGTGAGTCAGGGATAGACGTAGGCTTCATGTATGGCACATGTATGGTAATAAATCATAGACTAATCACTAAAGAAGTGATTGGGTAACATTGTTAATATTGATTAAAACATGTACTAGCCCTGCATATCCATGTTGCACCATATTGTCCCTAGCAGGGTTCATGTTGCACAACAGGGACCCCAGTAGAAGACAGGCAACATTGTATAACCCCCTAGTAGTTGGCAGACGACACTACATAGGTCAGTTATGGCACAAGTAACACCACACAATCCTCTGTCAAGACCAACTTATACTGTAATATCCCCTAGAATAACCAGTGTTAGATTTCTAGCATTCTATATAGAGTGTACGGTAATGTTAACTCAGAAACAAAGAAGGGAGGATAAAGATGAACAAAAGAATTGCTGGACAGATTTTTTTCTATTTGATGAAATGGAGCCCAGTGTTTTATTTATATGTATTTATAATTTGATTTATAAAGCACCCCAAATTATGCAGCGCTGTACAGTTCAGACATACAAATATAAGACAGAAATAGGAAAAGTTAATTACACATTACAAGAGAGTAACTTACAAGTGTGAAATCACATTAAGTGCCAGTTTGTGATTGACACAAGAGGATGGAGGTCCCTGCCCCATAGAGCTAACAATCTAAGTGGGAGGAAGACTTTCATACACAGATAGAAGGGTAACAAGAGCTGTAACAACTGGGACAATGGTCTATAAATACATAAATAAATAAGTAAATAAAAATATACATATCTATACATACATATATAAATACTAAGCATAAATAGTTAATAAAGAATAAAATACAATATTTACAAAAAACAGTGCCAGTGCTCCACAAGGTAGGATTTTAGTTTGGTTTTAAAAGCGCAGAGGGAATGTTCCTGGTGAAGATAAAGGGGTATAGATTTCCAGATGTATGGTGCAGAAAGAGAAAAGGGTTTAAGACGAGAGAGGGCAGTATTAGTGTGTGGCATGCAAAGATGGTTGCTTTGGGAGGAGCACAGTTGATGTAAAGGAATGTATGGGCTTACAAGTGAGGAAATCTAGGGAGTGAAGTGCCTTAAATGTCAAAAGGAGTACACTGTAAATAATTCTCTTTCTAACAGGGAGCCAAGGAACAGAGAGAGATTTGGAGAAATGCTGTCCCTTCAGGGAAGAGAGGGAGAGAATTCTGGCAGAAGAATTTTGGATTGACTAAAGTGGAGAAAGGTGGGAAGCTGGGAGGCCAGATAGAAGAACATTGCAGTAGTCCAAGCAGGATAGAATGAGAGTGTGCAAGAGGGAGTTAGTGGTGGTCTGAGAGAGAAAGGGGCGGATCTTGGCAATGTTGTGAAGGAAAAATCTACAGGTTTTAGCAGTTGTATAGATGTGCTTAGTGAAGGAAAGTGACTTCTCACTCCATTGCTATGTTTTCAGTTTGTTGAGGTCATAAGTGTCTTATGTATCTTGCATCATTATATGACTATTGCACAGGGTTTAAAGTCATTTGGAAGTCCTGCATTTTTTCTGATAACTGTAAATGTGCAAAAAGTAATCAAATCAATCTAACCAACAATAAACAAAATCTGATTTACTGATTTTATCATACTACTATTTACTAACCTTTATAACCTCTTTTACTACAAACAATATTGCTTAAAATTGTTCACCTCTCATGGCCCAGTGTAAACTATATTTTCCTATTGTATACCAGCAGTATAGTATATATATATATATATATATATATATATACTGTATATACAGTATAGTAAAGTATTTAGAATGCCAAAATAAACATGCTAACCTGTTTTTAAAAAATAAGTAAGCAGCAAGGATAGGGTTAAATTATAAATAAACCATTTTGATGACAGCAGTGTAACAGAGGAGCCAGGCTCCCAAGAGTTATGAGCCCAGAAACAATTAAAACTACTGGGACCTGTTTTATTTAACTTCCAATTTAATGAAGGGATCCATAGATTAAACATCTAGGGCAGAGTGGGGGGGGCATCAGCCATTGAACGTGGACTGTTGGACAGCTTCCTAATTCCCCTACCCTGTGAATGGAAGTGGAGGGCATATACCATGAAAGAGGGTCCATAAGACCCCAACCTGTAGTTAGGGGGGCAGGGGCATCTGCCTTGAGGGGGATCAGTGACTCATCCCCACCTCAAACCCCAGCTCCCTGGTTGCAGTGGGTCCTAAAACATACATTTGCCCCACTGTTGTCAGTCCACCCATCCACTGCTAACTTATGGCATGAGGGTTGGAGGTAGGACAGACACAACTGAAGGTGGGATAAATTCTGCAGCTGTATATAGCTGCAGATCTTACCCTGTAGTTGACTATAATATAGACTTATATTAAGCAGTTCCCTATCACTTGAAGTGGAAGTGCAGAGCAAACTTTATCTGTTCCTTTTTTTCTAGCTTCAGAAAGGTCCACTTAGAAACATGTTCATGGGAAGCATGAAGTAGTCTTAGCTCAATGCTAATAACATTCAGCTAAGACTGCACAAATTCAAGCAATCTCCCTGCTTCTTTACAGCCCTGTTGCCTAACTTCAAGTAGGAGGAGTGGGGCTAAATGAAAGCTGACATTGTGGCTCTTCTGATCACATCCCTCAAGTCATAATCTAGCAGGGATCTGATCTGAGAAGCCACAAAGTCAACTATCCTTTAACCTTCCTCCTCCTTGTCTAGAGCTTAGAATCAGACATTGAGGTTGTAAAATAGCAGGGAAATTGTTTGAATTTCCTCTTTAGCTTTCCAATCACACTACTTTCTGCTATTCATGAACTTGTGCCTAAATGAATATATAATTTTTGGGCATGCTACTCACCTGTTCAGACTTCTTCAACAGCCTATTTTAACAGCGTTGGGCACAAAGTGGCCTGTACTGGGAAACCTAATAATGAATATGATTTGAAATAATAGAGGTATAGTATATTTTTTTTTTACAGAGTTTCATATTTTTCCATTCATTGATGGAATTTCTCATTCAAAAGCTTTTCCAGCATGACTGGCGTATACCCACATTATTGTGACAAAAGATTTATTTTATTAGTTACTGTTAAAGCTTTGATTGTTGCATCTGCCACTATAGTCAGAAAAGCAATAAATTTAATGTTTAACGTTTGACACAATAAATACTTATGCGAAATTTCAGCTTCTTTATGTCAGTATTCATTCTACTTAAATCAAATTACACTTGCACCGGAATTTGGAGTATAGCAAGCAATATTATTAAACTTCCAAATAAAGTTAGTGCTTAGAAATCAACTGCATATTAAAAAGGAGCTGTGTATTTAAGTTTTACTTATGATTCAATCAAGTTAACGCATTCATGCTAACTATCAGTAATAGAATCTTAATTCAGCCATTAAAGTAGTGATTTATTAATGAATTTTATTAAAATCTAGTTTAAAAGCATTCTCCTTAAAAGATTTAGGTCCTAATGGTAAATTTACCCATTAAATTTACCTCGCTATAATTCAAGTCGCATCTTCAAAATGGTCACGAATTTACTTCTCATTATAGTGGCGATCACTATCAGATGCATTGTGTGGGGTAGTCAGCAGGATAGAAGTATAATGCGGAGCCCTGCCATCATCCCCACCAATTCACCACTGGGTACTGGGGAAGCACAGAGCCTCTGGGACAATCCTAAACTCTTGATATGACACTGATGTCATGCTGTCTCCCCCATAAGATTTGCTCTGTGGACACAGAATTCATTTGGGATCCAGTATCACTTGTATGCGGATGATACCCAAATTTACTTATCTGCTCCTGTGCTGACAGCTGAAACATAGACTCAGATTTCCAGCTGTCTCCTGGGAATAGCCATGTTGATAGCCAAGCACCAGCTCAAATTAAATCTTGCTAAAATGGAATTGATTATTTTTCCACCCAAACCTCCTACCTTTTCCATTCTAGTGGATGGTGTGATCACAAACCCTGTAACCTCTGTACATTGTCTCAGGGTCACTTTTGACACTGCTCTTTCCTTCTCTAAATACATCTCCACCACTGCTAAAACCTGTTGATTTTTCCTTCGCAACATTGCCAAGATCCGCCCCTTTCTCTCTCGCTCCACTGCTAACACCCTCATTTATGCTCTTGTTCTATCTCACTTGGGAGCAAGCAGACAGAAAAAACTGCTCCAATCCTTGATAAAACAGTAGTGATGTCTCTGAATATGTAGAGAGAAAAATCGGGTTCCTTGGAGCATATGAGCTGAATCCAGCAATCGATAAATCCAATAACTCCGGCACTCCCAAAGTAAAATCATCAATGTTTATTTATGCAGATTAAAATCCAGGAATCACATAGTGAAAAAAGGAATAAAAACAACAAGCAGGCACCTCCTTAGGTTAGTTATAGTTAACTAACCTAAGTTAGTTAGTTACCTATAACTAAAGATACAAAATTCAAGAAGCTGTAGCCCCAGCTGGTAGCAACTGGAAGTCACTTCAATTTAATAGAAAGTGATACTTGAGCACTTTGACACCACAGTACCAGCTGCTAGAATTCCCCACTATCACATTATAGGGACAATAGGCGGCAGAGACTGAAGGTTGAAGCTGAGGTGGCTGAGATTGCAATATGGGAACCTGCTTCTAGAAGTATAACCTCTTTCTTAGGTCCCTGTCTCCAAAAGATCCCACTTCTTGCCTGGAGAACTGACCTGAGAACTCAGGGAAGCTTCAATTTATGGAACTTCTGGAACTGAGGACTAAGGTAAATTAGCAGAAGCCATTTACTAGGGAAGATTTAAAGGGGAACCTTTGTATCAGCTTACAGTTTCACCAGCATAACAGTCACCTTCATTAGAACAGCTTCCATTTACTTGATCAATCTGTACCTTTATAATCAGACTAAGACAAAATAGATTGCCTTGAAAGTCAGATTACAAGTATAGCCATCTTGTTATCTTGTATTGTAGAACATTATTTTAATCAGCTTGGAATCTTGATTGTGAGTGAGAAAGCTCTATAAATTAACTATAGCCCACCCCCATGCTACAAAACTAATGCACTCTGATGCATACTATAGACTGTAGTGACTTTATATTCAGCTATGCATTATATATCCAAGCTAATGTCCTATTAGCGCTGCATCATGTGGATTTTATAGATATTGGTTTTAAAATAGATGGTGTTGCTATTCTTTTTTCAATGTAAAACTAGAAAATATAGAGGCTAATAATTACATGTATCTGCACAATACAAGGTTATCTGCAGCTAAAGGATCACCATACTTAATATACACATTATATCATTACTTTAACAAGCTACAATTTTAAAATGCATCCAGGGCAATGGAAATTTAAATATATAACTCTAGTATAATACTCTTTTTCACTTAGGTAAAAGTATAAGATGAATAGATAGCTTATTTTATATGTATTTGGCTTTTAACAGATTGAGCTCTAAATTAGATGTAAAGAGTGAACTCTTTAATCTTCAGTAGTTTGGAATTTTATTTTAAAACCTGTAAAATAAGATGCCCAGGTCATCATAGCTGGAGTCTGTTGCAATAAACTCTGCAATTAAGATGAATCTTGGCCTAACAGTTTCATACATGTGATAACATGCTCCACATTTACTGTGGAATTTACCACAGCAGACCTTCCTAGACTTGGCCATAGCCGTTCATGTCAAAACTATTCTGGTGAGAAGTCCCCAATATGCAGGTTATACAGGCCAACAATACTTTTTTAAAGGGTGATAATATGAAACATGCAGTGTGTTAGACTTACTGAATTCTATTCAGACCCTCATTAGATATACTGTATTTCATAATTCGCCCTCTTTCAAAGGCAATTTTGATATGTTTAATGTCTATGCAAATGCTGAGCTGATATTTTGTAATCCTTTCATTTTTATGCTATATAATGCTGTATCCATGTTGTATGGAGCAGAGCACATCACCGTGCAACTACAAAAGGATTTTTGGGCAACTTTGCTACTTTATCAATAAACATCTTTCACTCTAACATCTTGTATTATAAAGTTGATACTAAATAAGTTCATATGTGCACTGTGCACTGTTCATAGGTAATATGCAGTTGTGTCAGTAGCAGTCTCTTGTATAGTCAGTCGGACAGCAGGAGCTCTGCCATCAGCACCCTAATTCACCACTCCCATGCTTGATGAATAGGTGAATAACCTGTGCATGCGCAAGTAAATTGGTGCAAATGCTCCATAAGTCTTCAACTGCAGAAAGCTGTTGAATTGGTCTTGAATTCGCCATATCACAGAGTCTGCTGAATACATGAATATGAGGAATTCACAGTGGGGATTCACACCTTTACGTGACTATTCAGTCTTTCATGAATAAGCTCCACAATTGGTTTATACCCAACTCTATAGAGAAGGTCTCTGAAATTGAATGTTGAACCTTCTGGTGAGAAGAGCAATGAAGGATCTCTTCAGGCCAACTGAATTCTTAATATGGGATGCAAATGATACCTAGTCAGGTTCTTGGAAAAGGCAGGCACAAACTTAGAGGTTGGAAAAAAATAGTGTCACTGTGTTCCCACAGCAGTGAATTGTGCACTGTGCACTGATTAATGACCACTTGAAAACCTTTCTGGTCATGGTAATAATGTATGAAGAGACACATGCGGTTTTCTGCTTCAGAGGCATTAGCAGTAATTGACAGAGATGAAGATGTAGAACTCCTAACAGACTTCCCAGCAGAATCAAGTCCAGTTTGCACGGTACTGAGGCAGTAATCAAGATCTCTAAAATTTGAATAATCTGTCCTTGCTTGTTGTCTTGCTAATCAACTTACTTTGAAAGAGTCCTGCAGTAAATAAATTCTTCCTGGGTCTGAGATGATAATTATGTCGGTTCCTTCACTGGAGAACTGTGAAATCTCCATTGAGTGTCATGGGAAGCACTTACTTTGTTGCTGCACCACTTGTGAACTGCCGGCATTTGATTGCTGGCTAGTGCTAGGGTGGCTATTACCCATCACTTCCAGGTTGCTTGCCAATCTGTAGCCACTGACATGATGCAATTTCAAAAGGGGCTGAGCACTGTTACTCAGTGCTCTAGCGCAGGAGTTGGCAAACTTCTTTTAGGAGGGAGCAACTTCACTCCCTCCTCCAGCTGGAGGAGGGAGAAGGGCACTCTCCCGACCACATGACCTGCCAACGGCCAATCATAAAAGCCATTGGTGGTCATGGGTGGGGCTTTGGAGGTGTGCTCTGAGCCTCATCAAGGCGGCTAAAGAGCCGCAAGTGACTCGCAAGCCGCACTTTCCCGACCACTGCCCTAGCATAATTTCTCCCAGGGGTGGTCCTGGCCCTATTGGCCTATATATAACAGGCCACATGGGCATTTGAGGACACACACTACTGATTCTGACAGGCATTTGGTACAGAATTTTATTTTAATATCATATCCCATTTGTGGGTGAGAAAATAGTCCCAAAGGATAATAGAATTCCATCTTTTTTATTGTTTTGTGGATTACTGTGCAAGACATTGCAAATTGACTGGAGACAAATCCCAATGGGATTAATGGCTCATGCTTGCTGTTAAAACCCAGGTGATCTTCAATATGAATCTTTGTACCACAGTGGCTGGTGGTTAAGCTCAGGGCATGGTGTATAAGGTCATCTATCCTTCTCTCTTAACCACTGCTTAGAAATTCTTCAGACCACTTCCCCCAAGACCACCCTGCCACTGAGCTGTAATGGAGCAGAAGGCAAAAACAGAAAAAATGTAAGATACAAGCACTAGCAGATAAAAGTAGTTATAGGTGATACCTTTTATTGGCTAACTTAATAGATTGTACTACTTGTCTCTGCTTATAGCTATGGCTAACACAGTGCTACGCACTAATACAGGCACTGAAAAAAAATCAGAAACTGGATAACAGCAATTACATGAGGGTTATGTCATTAATCTGATGGAACACACAAAGAGGTACTAGGTTGCCACTAGAGGCACTATATTTTACCTACAGCCTGTTATGCTTCTGAGAGCAGTAAGGTATACAAAACATGAGAAAAACAGGTGCAAGCTTGTACACCTCTGGAGGCACTAAGGTGTACAGTGAACAAATGCAGGAACAAGGTATAACTGGGGAATAGGGGGGACCCTCTGTACCATATTGAGTGTTGGCATTGGTTAAAACTGAGGCGCAGAGTTTAAGAAGGCCCTCTTCTTCACCCTGAAACCCAGGACTGGCCTTTGCGCAATCCTCTTCTGGGATACAGTGGCATGCTGCTGAGATGTACTTGGTGCTGGCAAGCTGAAGCTGTGGTGCTGGCAGGCTGAAGCTGTGGTGCTAGCTGTGAAGAGTCACATACATGACGCTGCAGATCCTTTGAAACAAGCAGAACATAGACTGCAATAAGGAACTGATCAGGAAAGAGATAGCTTGATAATTATTATATTCACACTCGACAAAGAAAGATCCATTGGCTTAAACACTTATTAGGACATTGAGACTCGAGCACTGACTGTTTGCAGTGCTCGGTGATGTCATCCCGATGATTGGTCAGAAACTTAAAAGCACTGGGCAAGAAAGGAGCCCAACAGTTACTGGCACCAATGCTGGCAGTAAAATGAGTGGCATAGAAGCATAGCACCGCTCATGACAGGTCACATGAGAATGAGGAAAAAGGGGAATGAAGCAGCAATTTGTTGAAGGTAGCTTCTTAGATGTACTAGAGGTTGAATGGAATTGATCACCATCAAAAACATACATTCTTGAATACTTTTAATTTCAAAAAGCTTAATTCATTCACATCTATTAATTTATGCATCTAAATATTGTTTATATAGCCCCCAAAAAAGAACGTACAAAGATGAGATATTGTCCACATAGCAACCTATGGAAGCAGAAGATGGATTTGCCTATTACTGGTATAAAAGATAAATTCACCTGTTTTTAAACCTTTGTGAGGAATTGGTTGAAGAAGATTTGCCATGGAAGTTTATATTTAGCCTTGTAAATATTACCTTGAAATACCTATGAACATTTCACAAAGTTTAATATAAGAATTACAAGCAAGCTAGTTAAAATAGGCACTGGTTGAAGACCATGGCATTTGAATGTATTTCTTGACCTCTGCATTATAATCAAAGAAGAATACCACACAAAAAAAGAGTTGCATTCAGCATATATAGGAAACATAACTGAGAAAATATGTCAGCATACTGCATTATCACATCCAAGAACTCAAACCAATAGTTTGATAAAGTAGTGTAGCCCTGGTGAAATCTAGAAGCTTCTAGAATGTTCCAGATTTACCATTCCTACTATTATGTATATTTATCTTTCCCCACTGGTAGTGTTGGAGCACCCCCTGCTGTCCGTTATCTGTATAGCACTTTGTTTACCAGTGCATTCGAAAGGTTTTTGCTGGATTTTCCCTCCAGTGCAGAATTGTTACATTTAGTTCCTCCCAAAGTTTATATAAGTGAGTGAAGGGTGGAACTAAGGGTCCCTGTCCCCGCCAGCTGCTGCATGATGCAGTAGCAGGACCGCCACCCTTGGGGTGTGGATCAGGAAGACACCTTAGGGAAGCAGGCTAAGGTAGCTGGATGTGTTAGCTTACCTTAGGGGTGAGAGTGAAAGAGCAGGCTATTTACCAGGGTAGCTCAAAACCCCAACAGGAGGATAGTGGCCTAGGGGGCCCGTGCATGTTCCTCTGTATGAGGGTGCACAACATAGGAGAAGCTGCAGGATAGGCTTAGGGATCAGGGGCGAGCCCACTCAGAGATGGAAGGCTTCTGAGGTTCCCTCCCAAGTGAGTGGGGTCGACCTGGATTCCCCTAGGAGCCATGCTACAGGCTGTTGGTGGTGTTTGTGGACCATAGGGTAAATATGACTTTGCAGTGCTTTCTGTGTGTTGATATATACAGTATTATATGGTTATATATATGTAGGTGATTGTATGTGTCTGCGTTCACAGTTGTGCTCCCTGCCTGTTAGTATATATTATAAAGTAATATATATATACAGTATATACAGTATATATATATATATATATATATATATATATATATACTGTATATATATAT
>WMED01028897.1:0-10367 GCA_019650415.1 Pipa parva | reverse complement strand
AGGAATTCATATGAGCGAGAACCTGAAAAATAGAAATTATAGGACGAGAGGAGGGGGAAATATATGGGGTGGGGTGGGGGGGAGTCGACCAAGAGAAACGAGGGTAGGGGGGGAAAGGGAAAAAAGGTCCTTAATTCTGTTGTTGGAATTTCTTTATTTGCAGGAAGTTATTAAAACAATAATTAGCTGGAAATGCATTAGGTGGGAAGGATATCGGCCTAGGGGAAAGGTCTAGGCAACAGCTTCATTGATTTATATAAGACGTTATAAGGAGAGGTGATAGAGATCAATATGGAGTTCTTGGGATAGGTGGTAAGGATCAATATGAATAATAGAAAAGTTAAAGGGACAGGTTATAAATAATGGTTGTAGTAAGGTGTGGGTGTGTGGTATATTTATATACGACTGTGGCGGTTATATATAGAGAAAGCTCCTTAAGCTGAATGAATGGCTCTAATAGTAAATGCAGCGGAGACATGTTTCATTTTTAATATTCATTTCTGATTGTGATAGTCCTGTGCACCAGATCCGATAGAACCACTCCTTGTGATGGGAGAAACAGGGAACACACGGATCTATTGTGGGCTTTTAATCATTTAGGGAGGATTGTATGAAACCTTACAATGAAGGCAGTGGATCAGTCAGTGGACAAGTAAAACTGAAGGAGGAGAATCTAGGGAGCATGATGCCTAATTATAGCTTGTTTGGACCCATTGTGATCCTGTTGGATCTAGAAGCATTTGTTTGCAGATAATTTTGGCTTTAGGACATGATACCAATTGTTTAATGTTGTCCTCCAAGCACCCCAGAGCTGATTCATTAAATAGGCCTAATCAAAGTGAATGAGATTCTTATTGTTTTATTTATTTTTAAATCTAAATGTAAAACCTGTACATTTTAGAGGCATTGTTACATGCTGTAGGTAAAGTGCACGCAACATTTAAAGATGGAGGTTTGGCGCAATGAATGAGCAATCTGGAAAGCTTGATGACATTTTCTGCAACTCAGCAAGACAGGCAACAAGGACCAGTATCACCTATAGTCCCTTCTCAAGCAGTGTGTGCAGCCTTCTGCCTGCCAGTCAGCTCTAGCAGCAGTGGGTTCTGGGAGAAATTATGTGTATGCAAAGTGACCCTATTATTATGCAAATGAGCTGCTCTGTCAGCAAATGGCATATTGCTCTATCCATTGGCACCCTGCTTATCGAGCAAAAGCTTTCATTAGAACGAATGGCTGGGGAGCCATATTCCCTCAGAGCTTCCCAATCTACACAGTCTATAAATTAAAGAAACGGTATACTGTTTGGAAACAATAAAACAAACACCTTCCATCCGCCGCCCCCATTATTTCAAAAGAATGCACATTACCAACTTTATTGTTTAGCAGAAGCCAGGAAGCAGTCTGACATTTTTTTGTGTGTGTGTTAATTTGGCAATGTGGGGGGCGCTGTTTCATTAGATTCTATAAATGATGTTTTATTTTATCTCGGCAGAGCTGTGTCTTGTTGTAAATACCAATGATGTGTATATGCATAAAATAAAATGCTGCAACATATAGAATGAAACAATAACATAGCAGGCATTATTTTGTTACCTGGCAACCCTTATTTATATAATAGCGAGCAGTTGGCGAATGCATCATAATGATCTTTTGCGGCATCTGGAGCTCTCTCTCAATTAGAACCCTTTCGCTTGGCATAGTCCTAAAGGTAGGAAATTAACCCCTTTTGAGATTTTGGATCCATTTGGTGCTCATTAGATTTGAAAAGAAATCAAACGCATTAGGTTGGTCAGTTAGTCCCAAGCAAGTACCCAGAAGATAATGTGACAGAAGTGAGTGCGAGATGAGAGAGAAAGCAATGAATAAATAAATCGCACAGCAGCGCTAGTGGGAGCTGAATCTCTAATTGCTTCTGTGTTTGGACAGAGCAATGCCTGACATCTCGGCTACTGATGTCTGTTCAATGAGGTAATCACCGGCTGTCAATCTCTGGCTCTGTGCGTCGGCCCCCGAGTGACAAAGCATCACTTCCCCTTCATACCTTCCAGATGTTTCCCCCCCTTGTCCCCTGGCAGAGAAGCTTCTCATTATGTATGCAGATCAGGCCTGGAATGGGTGTGTGTAATTAGGATTATTAGGTCGGTCTCTGCTGTGTTGACACTGACTTGGATAAGGCATCTAAATCCTTTATTTGAATGCAAGAAGACGAAGGGTGCAGGGGCTGGAGTAATATGAAATCATAAATAGAAACCTTGGTCCAGTTTATAGATGTTCAACGGAGCCACTAGATGCAGTCCTCTGGTCATTTATGGCCCCCGGCCTGGCCAAGAGCATCCAGCACTCATTTGTTAATTCATTTATTCATAATTATGACATCATTTTAATTTTATTTTATCTCTAATGTGCGGATAGAACGAATGATGGCAACTTAACACCACATCACTAGGATGATTATGATCTAGTTCTAGCATATCTTACTTTATTTAACAGTGACCCCTGTCATAGACATGGAAACAGATTGAGACGCATTTGAGACCTGATCTTGATGGGGGTTTATTTTAGCATTTATGTAAGTCCGATACTTCTATTTAAAGGGGAACATCTTAATCATGAAAATTCACCAAGCTGTAGTGGATGTCCATAAAAAGCAAAGTTACAATTAGTCTATGATATGGCGGTTGTGTTACCATTTTGTTTTAATGTGTAAAGTGTTCGTACTGCGCTTCTCTTTATGGAAATAAAACAACCTTGCTCTTTTGAAACCCTGTCAGAAAAAGAAATCACTAGAAACACACAGCTTGCTCTGCAGTGAGAGACTCACATTTTCATTCATGATGAGAACGAGATCATGGTAGGATGTTATTATTGCACCTTAAATGCCCCACAAAGCATGGGGTTTCAGTTCTATGCCTACTTCCTCTTCATCCTGTGAAATTTGAACAACTATTTACATGAGTGCCGTATATAAGGAATAAAGAAATATTTCTTGATCTATCCTCTACAAACTTCATGTGATATTCAGTCAAAGATGTACTCCAGTCCATGCTAGTGGTTTAGTTAACAAATCTGTAGGATTGCCCAGAAACCCTGCTGGGTTCCCATAAGACCCTGGACCCAAGCCCAAAGACAGAGCTACACATTCAAATCCATCCAATTCCTGTGGACCTTCTGGCACTCAGACTGAACTCTACAGACAGTGACAGTGAACAGTGAAACCATGAAGTAAGCTTGAAGACTTGGCTTACATAGCCTGTCTTTTTAGACCCACCAAGACCGTAAAGAAAACTGCTGATATGATGTCAGGGCTGGATAATTCAAGGCAGCTTTATAAATGAAAGGCACTCTGCTGCTGCAGAACTTAGTAAAGATCATGTGCAGGGCATTGTTATGGGAGACAAAGAGGTCATGGCCAAACCCTTGAACATAATGGTCCAAATTTATCGAGCAAGTTCAAACTGTCAAATGGTGACGTCTTATTTAAAAAGCTTCGACATTGCGGCGAACAGTTGGCAGCATGAGCATTGTTTGATATTGAAATTAATGTAAAACATTTGGCACAAGTCATGCCTCCATTCTATAACAACAATACCGGTGACCAAAATGCTAGAAAATTGTGACGTTTGCCCCCTTTTATGCTAATTCATGCATATTGCTAGTATGTAGTCATTCATCGAAATTCATTTGGGGATGAGATGAATAACCCCCCGAAAACCTGTTGACAAAATAAAATATATTGGAGCGGAATAGAAATTCCACCTGCAGGATGTGGACTGGGTGGGTAGTAGAGGTAGGAGTTAAAAAAAGGAGACTTATTCTTGCCAGGAATGATCAAACTGGTAGTGAAGGTGGGGGAGCCAGTCTCACCAGTGCCCATGGGCCTTTAATTACGCCACCAATCAGGCTATTATCGTTTTGCTACTGTGTGATTTAAGAAAGCAGGAATACAATTGATGGCTCTTCCCTTTGTAAGGTCTTACAACAGCTGCGGAGAATGTAGCAGGTTGATAGCAGGCCACCCACGCCGTTACAAAATCATTAATCCTTTGAATGCCAGGGAGGTTACAAACTCAACCAAGGGGTTAAAATCATACCAGCCCTGGAGGGCCTTCTACTTTCTCCTGCAATTGAAGCCAGCCCAGTCCTGTTGAGCCTAATGACGACAGTTTTAGTTTTTTTATGGAAAAAGTATTACGAGCAACAGGATTTGAAATGGCTTCTCCCTGTTGACCACACACAGCTCTCTATAAGATATACCCTTGCATCAGCATGTTAGTGCAAGCATTTAGAATGTACATTTGCCATGGCTTCCATAAAATTTACAGGCCTTATGGCAGATTAGTAATAAATGTACAAACATGGTGCACAGTACTCTGCTTACTAAGCAACCATGCATAATACACTTTGTAATAATTACTAATCAGCCACAAAGCATACACCAGACAGCAATATCAGTAAAATTCACCTTACAGGTCCAGCAAAGATATTTACTGCATGTGCATTAAAGTACAAGCATTCCCCAAACCTGGGGAACATTCCCAGGAACCGCTGCCTGAAGGGCAGGCACTGTATTATTGGTAGGCAGGGCTTAGTGATGCAAATTTTCACATGAGTTGGGACTACATGCTAGCGGGGCAGGGTCAGGGCATAGCTGGGCAGGGTCAGGGCATAGCTGGGCAGGTTATGGTAGGATGGGGTAGAAACAAATAGTGTGATCCAAGTCCGGGGAACTTAATGGTTTTCCCCGGAGACCCGGGTTATTTATCAAAATCCAAATTGTCACATAAAGATGTGAATATGCCACTTCTCCATATTTGGGTATTCAAGCAAACTCTGTGATAGTGGCGAATTTGCCAGCTAACGACAGTTGCACACAACACAATAGACGGCTACTGCTGCGGTCGTGACTTCACTATGGGAATATTGTCGCAGTCGTGCTGTTTAGTGAATAAGGAGTAGAGAATCGGGGAATAGCCACCCAAAATGATGCAAATTCTCGCATTGATAAATGACCCCCTAGCATTTACTTGGCAAATCCATAGTCTTCAAGGACTAGTCATAGTCTCCAGGTTTGGCCTACTGACTGTAATGTATCATACTTCAACTATGATGCGTTTCTGTTAGTCACTTTGACATTAGCAATCCCAGTGAATACCTAATGGAGTCCCATTAAAACCAGGGAAGCAGATGTGCCTCGTTAATGTTAGTCGCTCAGATTCAATTTACATGAGTTCCTTTTTCGTCTCCTAAGATTGAACCTGACTGAAATCTCATGCAGTGAAGTTGCAACGCTGGCATGAGCACTCCATTTCCCAGGATTTGTTTTTAGTGTTGCAGGGAACTGATACGCGGAGGATTTACAGTGTGAAATTGGCATGAGCCAGGAGATTTCTGCTGCACAGTGAAACAGACCTGGTTTATACAGACAGGGGCATAAAAATAGTTGTAGCGGTGGTCACAATTAGGGAAATCTGTGCATCTCTGCAGGGGGAGGTGGCACCACAGGAGGAGCCGAGAGCAGTCCTGCCAATGACTACAGAGCCAGTTCAGATGTTGACATCAGTCTTCAAGCTGTGCTCTACATATTACATGGTACATAGATTTCATTGGACTTGGTGTATAGCAGTTCCTTAAGTAAGACAACTGAGCTTTATAATTATTTTTCATATTCAGCTGTTATAGCCCTAACAGGAATGCAGCAGCAGGCACACATTCACATCGTCTGTTTTGCAGGGTTCCAGGTATATCTATTTCTGCCACATGGTTTATAGATATTATATATCTACATATAGATGTGGTGCAAATCAAGCTGATGCGGTCTAGCTGTTCAGATGCTAGTGCACTACATTGTAAATGACACTCTCTCTTTCACATTATACAGTTTGCGCTATGTCTACCAAATCTGTAACATGCTGCAATCCTCTTGGTTCGTTCAAAACTTGCATCCCCTGTGAGAGCCGCAAAGTAATTGTGTCGGCCAGATGTTTAAGCATTTCACATCTCTTCCTATTAACTAGGAAAGTACCAATTGCAGACTTTGTACTCTAACCCTTAAAGAATAACCAATAACCATCCATAACTGGTATGATGAAAATACAGGCGATCGCTGGGTCTGTGGGGAAACCCTCAACTTCTCAGCCCCAGGTCTAAAAGTGTGTAGCTCTGCTCCCCTCCCTGCCTCATTCAACCCCATCCCTCTCCTTTAACCCCCAAATCCACCTGATTAATAGGTGGATTTGGTAATCACCGGCAATCGGTGTATTCCCACCCAAAAAATGTGTGTCATTAAACCCTGGCTGCTGACACCCATTAAGGACAAGGTTTTGCCAGCCTTGAACCAATATACAGTATAATGAAGCAGTAAATTGATACTTTGGGGCATTAGTGTTATCTTATGAAACTGCTGGTGCTATTATCTCACAGCAGCCATATTGGATCCTCATAATATGCAAATGAACCCTGAAACATCATTGCACATGTTGTTTGTAATAGCCAGGGCCCAGGACACCAACTTTCTCATTGGGGGGGGGGCTGAGCTAAATTGCAATGAAGGTTGTTATGTACTTGTGAAATAATGTATGCACACAAAGCAGAAATAGTCATGTAGGAGGCTTGGAAAGGGAAGCTTGTGGGTTTCTTGTGTTGTGCTGGCATGTAGGCTAAAATGAACAAATGTGATTTATTAGCAGACTTTAGTCAAATGTTGTGTGTTTGCTCACTGACCTGGTATGCATTTCACTTACTTTCATTGCTGGATTATTGGATTATAAATAAGAGCGCCATTTCAAGCCTTGAAAAATCTTAGCACAACACAACAAATATCTTTTTGTTTCATAATATTTCTAAAGTCTAATCCATCCACGTCTTCTTTTTCGTTGCTTAGTTATAACCTTGGGTTTTTATTTGGATGGGATTTGGAGCCGGAACTATTACTAGTTTATAGGAAGAGCTTAAATCATATTTATTGCCACATATTTTATTTTTTTTTGTAGCGAATATGCCTGGTTTAAGACATTTTTGAAAGTTACAAAGGACAATTCTTGTTTAAATAACATTTCTGTATGTTACTGTGGTGTTCAAAGATAATTGCAAAGTTTTATTCTTTATTATATAATTTTTTTACTCTGCACCTTCTGGTGGTTAAGCATATATACGGCATTTTACATGCTAGGTTATCTCACCGTTGCAGGGTGGAAAATGATAAGCAATAGTAAATGATTGGCACATGGGGAATCGTACTGTGCTATGGCTGTAGAAGAGTGAGTGGGAAATCAGCACTTCCCCCTTAAATGAGAACTAAAGCTAAAAACTAAAAAAGACCTATTAAATACAAAGCTCATAGTAAGTGGAATGGTTTCTGTCATAGCTTGACCTGTGCTGTATTTTTCTCACCGCACTTCCCACACTACATTCAGCCTGAAGCTCCTCCCACTTGTCAAATCAGTGGTCCAAAAAGCTTCAAACCTCATTACATTAATTGAGGGGAGCATTCTCATTGGCCCCACAATGAACGTGATGACGTTTGAAGCCTTTTGAACTGCTGATTTGACAAGTGGGCGGAGCTTCGGACTGAATCTAGTGTGGGAAGTGCGGTGAGAAGTCTGCCTCGGTGCAAGGAAAATACAGCACAGTTCAAACTGTGACTGTAACGATTCAACTTACTATAAGCTATGTATTTAATAGGTCTTTTTTTAATTTTTTTTTATCTTTACTTCTCCTTTAATGGCATCCATGAAAACTGCCTGGTCTCATGGGTCAGCCACACAGCCGTGTGGAATAGTAGCGCCAGTACTAAATGGTAGGAGCAACAGCTGTTCTTATTGTTTGCTGGTGGAAAAGTCTGCCTTGGCGTGGCTACCCGCCAGCACTGTCCCTTATCTTCAGCAGCTGCAGAGATGGATTTTAAAATCTAAAGGTCAAGCAGAGCCATTTGCAAAGTCAGCTAGACTTGTGTTATAAACTTCACATGCCACCTTGTTTAATTCATAAAATTAAAAGGGACAATAACCCCCCCACTATGATTAGGTTTCAAAATAGGATTATAAACACTGAAGTTAACAGTTGTTGTTTACAGTGCAAAATGGTTTATATTAATAATACAGTAATAGATTCTTATTGCATGACTCCCTCCCCCAAGCACCCTGGATTCTGCGTCTGTCTGGTGGTCCCTCCCCCAAGTCCCTGTCCGCAATAGCTAGTTGTCCTCCTGCCGGCTTCGCTAATGATGTCACTGGTACCAAGCCTATCAAAAAAACAGGCTTGATGGGACATGTGTTTTTTTGTAGGAGAGATTACAATAACATAACAGCAGGCAATTAATGGGGGAGCTGCTAGTCTCCAGATATTGCCAGGGGTGCTGCTGGGATCCATGCATTTTTGGGGGCACAGGAGGGCACCATGAATTAACAGGGACTTTGGGAATGCCACACACACATTAACTAGAGAACTAAAGGAAGTTAAATGATTGTCCATGGTACATCTTTATATCTGGGAATGTCCAAAATCTTAAGTCATCAATGTGTATTTGGAAACACCAGGCATTCATTTGTCTCTCTCATTGTATATATGCCAGACATGTTTCATACTAAAGGAGTTAGAGCTCTGGTGTGTACCAGTCTGTGTTTATCTACCTCTTTTAGATATGGCTCTGGTTGATTTATGTCTTGGGCCTCGTACTACTGTGTTTCCTTCCAGTATAGTGTAGTGTTTCCTTTCCTTCCTTCCCAAATACCCATACCCCCAAACGTTAGGAGATAATGTAAATTGGCACCAAGAGCCATCTCATTGGGGGTTGGGGCATCAAACAGGCAAAAGAAAATGGGCAGGAACCTGTTGATGGCAGGTTCTGGATGAGTGGAGGGGGATCAGGCGATGCGCTATGGTGGGGCTGAATGGGTAGGGAAGTTCCTGTGTTCACATAGACTAGAGCACTGCTTCCACTCTAGGCTGGCCCTGGTTAGTCTGGCCGAATCTCACCAAACACAATAGTATTGCTTATTTCTTGAGGTGGTGCTGTGACATCATGACATCATCACATGATGACACAGCTGGATGGATAGGCACCGCCATATTGGAGATGGTTGTGGCCAATCATTAGAGGGCAGGACAGAGAGGGGCATGTCGGGAGGCTAGTAAATGGATAGTGTGGAAGAAGTGTTAATTTATATAGTAAGCTATCCAATGGAAAATTGTACAGTAATGGCAGTTTTTACTCCTTGATGTGGTAAATAAGCAGGCTTCACTGGCTTATCCCAGCGGTGTTCAACCTATTGAGGGAACTCAATAGCAACTAATACAAAGCCTCCATGGACCCAGGTCCCTTTTTTTTTTTTGCACCAGAAAGGGATGAAATTGATGCCAGAAGCCTAAATACCCTGCGACATTAATATAAAACTATAACTACTCAAAATGCAGTGACAACCTCCTGCTTCTGTCACAGCGGGGCCTACTGTGGTTTACAAACAGAGTGGTACACCTCAGGCATAGCTAGCGGGGAGAGGGCTTCAGTAATGGATCCCACAGCTATTTTTTTCCTGCCTGTTCCCCAGCTGCCTGGCTTGCACGTGTGTCTATCACGTTTTTTTGTTAACATTGGCGATAAGTTGCCTTGGTTACCTCATGTCCTTAGCACAGTGACTTTTATTTCCTGTGTATTGTGTTTGCATATCTGTGTAGAAGGATTACTGTGTTTGCTGAGAGTGAGCGAGGGCTCGCGGTCTGATCAATCTGTGCGGTGCTGCCTGTGTGTGTGTAAGGACAGCAGGCACAGAGCCAAGTTACCCTTAAATTTAGAGTAGCAGGGTTTGTGCATCACACCTGTTCCTGCACATGAACCCATTTTCTGGGCACAGACACGCTATGGGTTTGGATTAATATGATATCTGCTGCAGTGCATTCCTACTGAGTGTTCCAGATGCCTAATGCACCACTCCACCTAATTACTGATTTCCATATCACAAATGATTGATGATCATACGTGTGAACTTCTGGTACTTTCTTCACATGCTAATGCATGTGTCAATATGCAGAATGCAGAGTTTCATGTTCATATGTGTCGCTGTGCCGAATGTACTGCATCATTGCTACATGTACATATGTGTCACTGTGCAGAATGCACAGCATCATTGCTACATGTACATATGTGTCACTGTGCAGAATGCACAGCATCATTGCTACATGTACATATGTGTCACTGTGCAGAATGTACAGCATCATTGCTACATGTACATATGTGTCACTGTGCAGAATGTACTGCATCATTGCTGCATGTACATATGTGTCACTGTGCAGAATGTACTGCATCATTGCTACATGTACATATGTGCCACTGTGCAGAATGTACTGCATCATTGCTGCATGTACATATGTGC
>WMED01028896.1:0-10367 GCA_019650415.1 Pipa parva | reverse complement strand
CTATATATTTATTTATGACATTTATACTGAGAACCCCCTGCTGAAAACTGTTTCTGTTTGTCATGGTGATAAGAAGCATGCAGTCTTTGCTAGGTGAGCACACACTTCTCTGTATTCCCACAGGTCATCAAACTCACGTTTGAAGAGTTTGAATTAGAGAGAGGATACGATACTCTGACAGTGGGAGATGGAGCAAAGGTCGGAGACCAGAAGTCTGTACTCTATGTGTAAGTCCTATGGCATGGTATGATTAGACAGACATCAAAAATATTTCAACACTGTTCTTGTCAATTTGGTATCTGTACCAGTTTTTTAGTTTTTTTTTTACAAAATATTGGCATTTTCAATGAAGCCTCTTGGATTGGCTATATAATGTGATTCTTAATTTCATAAACATATTGTACTGAATGATTAGTATAACTATTTTCAATAGATAGATATGTATTATAAGGATTGCACAACCTTCTTTGAATCTATTGTAAAGGCTAGAGCTTTTACATTAGGCAAAGATTTTCTCTTTGTAAGTATCAAAGACAAGGTCTTAGTGGATCGCTGGTAATAGTTAACCGGTATCAATGATTAATATGTATTCTGCACAAATATATTACTCTGTTGTTAAATATTATAGTATTGTTATTGCTAATTCTTGAAGCTTATCTAAGGGATTTTTTTCCATTTTTTGTGACTGCCACAAAAAGCTTTGTCATTTCATCTAAGAAAAGAATTGGAGACCCACAGTTGATTTTGGGATGCAAATATCAGTATATTACATTTGTGGTGTGTGTTGAAGTTGCACAGAAAGTATGTATTAACTGTATTAGTTCTTTTGTAGTTGACATTTTATTATTACACTACAATAGCTAGAGGCTTATTCATGAAAGTCTATACAGTTGCATATCAGTCCAAATTTTCATGCGTTTGACACTTCCCCGTGTTTGGGGTATTCAGCAAACTTGGAAATGTCCCGAACTTACATCCAATTCACACATTTACACTGGTCATAGACTTATGGAGCTCTTTACGTTACTTCACATGCTTGTGCACACGTAATTCGTTGATTCAGCAAGCATTAGAGTTTGCTGAAGTAGTGAATTTGGAAAAGCCTACTTTGTGGTATTTGCCCATTTGAAATTACTTGACTTGACTTGAGACAGATAAAAATGGTGAAGTAGAGGGCTGATGGCAGGGCTCTGATGCCACTTAACACGATTGTTCTTTCAAAAGAGACAATAAACACAGCATCTAAGTGACAATATAAACTAGAGATAAAGTGAAGTAAAAAGGGATGTAATCACTTGATAAAGTTAGTTTCACTTTGTGACGCTCACATCACTATGCATCACTATGCACCCACTACTATTTGACTGACTACTCTGCACTAAACATAAATCCTTGTCCAACACCATTGGCATCTTCAGTAATGGAACTGGTTTAGTGAATGTGGAGTAGTGAATTCACAACTATTGGTGCAATGTGACCTAAAGTGACACAAATTCACTTTGACTTTGATGTTGCTTCAATTTGGAATTTGATGAATCAGCCTCATCTGTTGTCTATAGTTTACATACTGAAAGACTTCATTATTGATCTTGAGCGTTCTTCTTTCTCTAAAAGGTTGTTACCCATTTTGAAATCAACTGTATTTTCATACTTTTTTGGGAGTATTAACAGACAGTTAAAAAATGGAAATAGACTTTTTAATTCTAATTGTTTATATTGACCAAACAGAATAGACAATGACGAAGAATCAGATTTACAAAGCAAAAAGAAAGGTTTTACGCAGTAGATCATGATAATGCAAGAGCTACTTACAAAGAAACACTACCCATGTGTTAATTTGTATACCTATTCATAGAGTCGGTTTTTTTGCAACACAGCCTTGAATAGTAAAGCTCTCTTTTCAGAACTGTTTGCTTTGTTTACTGTCTATGACTTTATTACTCGCTAAACAAAATACAGACTGCCCTAATTTGCTATTGTAAGTCACCCATTCAGATTAGTGGTTTTAAACCATTTATGGAGGCAAATCAAAAGATGGATTTAATATCTGCTGTGCGTGAGCATTTCTAGCATTCAGGTGCCTTGTATTTCATCTAGCTTAATGTTGCCCACATCATATTTATGCCGAGGCTTTCTTAAATGTTATATAAACATATAAATATCAATCCTATTAAAAACATATGTTGTCATAACTTAAAAAGAATCTCCCGAGCAGGCAGGGAGATATAAATACCACTTCTGTGCTGTTCCTAAAGCATTTAGTTGGAAACTTTGATTTAGTGCAGCTATTTTGCATTGTTAATAGAAAAGACTTCTGTCTTTACCAAGATATAGAATCTACTTGCTTATATCAGTGGCATTGCCTATGCGCCGTTAATAAAAGAATGAAATTGCAACTGCTTGTCATTGATCTTTTTCCATTTTAAATTTGGCATAACAAGTTATTATGTAGCTGAGGTTGCAAGATAACCCTCGATTAAGGTAGCTCAGGATTAGTAAGCATCCAGCTGAAGTCTGTTTTTTTTTTTTTTCTCAAATATTTGAGCTTTCTTTGAGCTTTCTTTGAGCTATAGCGTTTGCCCCCTGGGAGGTTAAGGCAGTAGGTGCAAATAGTTGTGTGGCAGACTCCGATGAACCTTCCAAACAATTATAACAAGAGCTGGGACACAGAGTTGACATAAGAAACCATGTCTCAGTTATGGCAAAAAGCCTGATTTTTATTACCCTGCATGCTGGTACTTTCATCTGCCTCATTCAGTATTTAGACTTAAAAAAAAAAAAAAAAAAATTGGAAGCTGTAGTTAAAATGATTTCTATGTTGTTATTCACACTAGAGATTACAATGATGAAATATATTCAGGTTGATCTGCATTCTACTTTAATGTGTTCAAATCAGATATGATTATTACTTATATTCTGTTTATTGGTAGAGTAGGATATTAATTGCCTAGGAAAGGCTTTGTAGTTGTCTGTTCGTTTAACAGACCGCTCTGTATGGCGGAGTATTCAAAATGACATGACATCAGATATAAAAGAGTTTGAACAATTTTCAGGACTTTAAATTGCACCAATCGAAATGCCAGCCTAAATTTTTCCATAGGAAAAATAAAAACGACTCCCATTTAATTGGATCACATCCGAAGCTTAAATTCTAATTCAAATGTATTTTTGTTTTTAAACAGCAAAAACTTGCTCATTAATTGTACTTGGTTTATTTTTTTTCCCTGCCCCTACTAAATTATACTAACATCATAACAGTGTAACTGATGTTCCAGGTCTGTAATAAAAAAAAAAAAGGACCTACAAGACTGTGGGGCAGTGGAACGGAATGTTAAAAACCAATGTCAACAGAATGTTGCTTGCTCATTAGAAGAAGGCTGCATATATATGCCACGCATGCTGCCCCAGGCAAGCAAGCAGAGGAAATCAATGCAAAGCTTATATCCCTTATTGATGCTTCAAAAATTCAGGTTAAATTATGGTTTTTTTCACTTACTCTCTCCTACTCATCTTAATGTATTAGATATCCATACATATCCTATTGGCATTGAGTACTTTACGGCAGCTGAATATTTTATTAAAGATGCAGAAATTGGTGTCATAAAAATAAGTGGTTACCACAACAGTTTTTTCCTTAGACTCTGAAATATTTAATAAATGAAGCCCAACCTAACTTGTGAAAAACTATTCAATAGGCTTTAAGGAAGTGGTTAAATATGTATCGATCTGCTTACAATGTAAGGAGTTTTATTTAGTTAGAGTAAAATATCTTTGCCATAGATAAAAATCTTGTATTCAGGACAAGAACTTTGGTAAGCAGGCCACCAGTCTTGTAGACTTTTTTTTTGTAGGAAAATGATGGAAGATTACCTTTTCCACCACATAGTTTTGTAATGAGGCCGCATTTGCTTTCCATGTTCCACTAACCTTTGCTTTTCTTTACATTCCTTCCATTTTATCTCAGCCTGACAGGAGCCAGTGTTCCTGACCTTATAGTCAGTTCCAATCATCAGATGTGGCTTCTATTCAGGTCGGATTCCTCTGGAAGTAACCTAGGCTTCAAGGCTTCCTACGAAGGTGAGAGGATCTTTCTTAAATTCAATCTTCATTACTGCAAAACAGTAACACCATTTTACCTTGAGAAAAGAACTAGAAATAAAAAAAAGTTAAAAAAGATATTTGAACTAAGTTGGTAATAACTGCAAGTTAGTTTCCATGTGATTAAGGTGGGTACTTAACCTTTACCTATCCCGTGTCCCCTAGAGGGGGACTTTCCAAAAATTCTTTTCCAATCCTTGGTCCCCTGGTAGGGGACATCAATATTACAGATGTATTTCTCTATCCTAAGTACTGCTAATTTCTTTGATAAAATTTACTGATATCGCATGAAACTTCTAATTTCACGTTTTTCACCAAAAATATTAGGATTTCAATGGGTGGAATAGGAAATTTTATTGGATAGGAAAAGGTTAAGAGCATTGTGTGTACTTAAGATAAGATCATGTGAAAGCGGAGAATTATGGGCAAGCAACTTATTTTTTGTATTTTGTAATTTTTAATAAAATACCAGATTTGTTATTCTCAAACCACATGTGGGAGTATTTTGATCTTATCTTTACAATGTTTGTCATCTTCTATCAACTGAAGAGTACCTGTTGAGAAAAATGTAAAATACCTGGGCTTAAATGATTCAGAAGAGCATATTAATATATTAAAAGTCTAGTAAAGAAAGAGTAACCTTTCATATAGACTGGCCTTGCAATTATTCATGTATAGTACTTAATATATATTTGAATTCCTGATTTCTACTGATGTTTGTCATTGATGGCACCGTTTGCATTGTTGTTACTTTAGATATAACATATTTATGATTTTCCTGGAAATATTAAACGTAAGAGCATATTTAAAATACAGTAACAAACCTTTTAGAAATGTTTTAGAATTTTTTGGAAATAGCAATTAAATATGTATGAGTTTTTATAAAAGCTTCTGGGGTATTTTCAAGTTTGAATATTACTGTTCCTTTAAGAAAATGACAACGAAAAACGATGTCAATTAATAATGTAAGTCCCCTCCAGTAAAATACCTCTTCACAAACATGTCAGTAAATACATTTTTTGTTTTGCTGTAAAAAGGAAAAATATAGTTTCAATATAGAACTATTTTGCCAAAATGCTTTTGGCCAAAATAATTCATAGTAAAATGGCAGTGATACGTCAAGTCAGTATCATGGCGTAAGCATCAAAATGTTAATGTACCATTGGTGAAAATGGCTTCATCAGTACTTGTTGTAAATTCTGTTACATAATGTACCTCAATTCGTGTTATCAAAATAAGAGAGTTCATTAGTATAATGCAAGGTTTCTCCAAAACATGGCTGTATAATATAAACTGGAATTTGTTAAAGACTGTTTTAAAGCATATAATATCTAAACCTTTGTTCATTTTATATATATATATATATATATATACTGTATATATGACACTGAAATTTACATTGATAATTGTAAACTTTTATTCACAATGCAAACTGATTCATATTGATAATGCAGTTAGACATAACTATAGCAAAATCTCATCTGCAGGGAATATTCTATTCCGCACATTTGATAAACTGTAAAATAAATGAATAGAAATTACATATTAAAGATATTTTCTAAAATGTATAAAACATGTACAGGTATATTGAGTCAGTAGGGCCCCTTTAACATAGCATTTGACAAGAGATCACATGACCATGTCAGAGGAGGGACTATGTATAATGATAGAAAAACACTGATTTAATGAAGTTTGTTTTTATGGAAAACCAGGAAAGTAAAATATTTCTTCTATTTTCTGTAGCTCTCAAAATTTTTTTACTGAAGCAAAAAATCTTTAATCCTTTCAAGAATTATATCTTTATTTATAATGGATCATTCATTCCAATCAGGATTAATACTGTTTTATCCTTAACACTTTTTCTTTTCTGGAACATGCAAAAAGTCACCCTAATTAATCCAGCTTTGTTAACTCTCTGAATGCTTTGGTTTTATGATATATTTTGTAGTTTGATTTACTAATCTCCCATAACCAGTTTGTAGGTTGGGGTGAGCCTGTAAAATTTCTTAGGCTTCTAAATTAATTCCTCAGATATTCTTTAATCTTCAATTTAAAAAAAAAAAAAAATTAAAAGGGACTGTCTCTTATTTCACAGCTCAGGGTATCAAGAAAGGCACTTCTCTTCTGCTTACACAAAGAGTATAGACGTTTGTTTTGTTACTTCAACAACTTGTATTTATTACTCCTACAAAGTGTAAGTGGTATGTGCAAGGGTCAGTCCCATCTCCAGCTTAAATACAAAGTATATATATATAAATGGAGGAAGAAGACAATTATTAGAGATTCACAAAAAAGTAGTTATTTAAAATTATGTTTAATAGTTGATATAAGGGCAGAAGTAGTAAGAACATAGTTAAATATCTCCCTGTACATAAGTCTTAGATATCCAGAATTCTAAGGGGCTATTTTATTTTACAATTACATGTTATACTTATGTACAGGAGGCCTGCAAAGCAAGATGATCCAAAATACTCAGGTATTCTCCTACCACTATCACTATTTAATGAGCTGCCACTGTTCATTTTCCCTGCATGCAGTGCTGGTGCAAGGAGCATGTGCAGAAGTACTATTAGAGGGAAGTGATGCTTCTGTTCAAGCGGACTCCCGGTAAACACTAGGGAGACTGATAGAGGAAGCCCTGAAGGTCTGCAATTATAAAGCTACAGAGACGTCAGTATCACTGTAAGGAAGCAGAAAACCCAGTCTTAAAGTAAAAAGGGCTAGACTTGTTACCCTCTTTAAACCATCTTATTACTCACTAGAGTAGAATAATTTGTAGAATTCAAAATGATCATTTAAAACATAAAAATTAACTGAACACTTTTCAAATATTAAGGTGTTTGCAAATACGTGGTAATGATCAATGATATAATGAGCTGATAATGAGCAAATCTGATTATATACAGTAAATAATAAAGGGTAAGAAAAACTATAGAAAAACAGGAAGGGGGCGGCAGATGTGACAGTTTGACCTTCAAATTGTAAATTCTTGAAAGGACAAGAGAGATCATACGGACAAGACTGAATGGGGGTAATTCAGCAAGGTGCGAACTCGCCTTGCGATGCTTCGATTCACTTTGCAAAAATGGTTATGCTCTGGCTTCTCTCCTACACGCGCACATCAGCGCATGCTTTAAAGGTATTCCAGTCTCCTTGCGACCACTCGAGTCACTTCGCGAGACTGGAATACCTTTAAAGCGTGTGCTGATGTGCGCATGTAGGAGAGAAGCCAGCGCATAACCATTTTTGCAAAGCAAATCGAAGCATCGCAAGGTGAGTTCGCACCTTGTTGAATTACCCCCTGACTGGGTCACTGAATGACCAGATGATCCTTCAGTGGACCTCAGTAGCATTGGCCCCACCCCCATTATGGACTTTTTCCTCCCCTCTGATGGGCCCCCTCCCACCAGTCTGGTACTGGTGGTAATCCTGCTTCAGTATTGTCTACCAAGGAGAAATGTTGCATCACAAAATGTTCCTCTCTACAGTCCATATAGCATTGCTAAGAAAATCAGCGTACATGAACATAATAGAAATAGGGTTCCATACATTGGTAATTAGCATACTGGACTAGTGTCAAACTGGGATATTTTTTGGATCAAATAAGTAGCAGATTTACCACAAAATGACTAAGAAGTGATACATTGCAAGGTGTACAGCCAGAAGAAAGCACGAGGAAGGGTTCCCTGTAAGTTTGGGGCTACATTTTAATAAATAAAGTTGATGGCTTTGTCAAAATTTATTGGAATCTTAAATGCTGTGAATTGCAAGCACTTTATTGTCCATTATGTAATACATTTGTTAGGTTCCTGAACATTATTAGCTGCAGCATACAGATAGAAAGTAAAGACCTAGCCTCAGTATAGAGAAAAAACATAAGGCAATGCATTCATGGATTCCTGATTTCAATATTGCCAAGGCTGTCTGAGATGACTTTGCACCAAATGTTGCATTAAAGCCTGCTCTTATCTGTACCTGCAGGGACGACCAAAGTATGCAATGGTGTGGATCTGTGCCATGTTTTACAAAAGGATTGGCACACAACTGAAATGATAGAATTTTAAAATGAAAGGGCAGTCACACCATTTCAATATTTTTGGATTTTTACATTTTGTTGTTTTTTTTAAAGTATATGTTTTCATAATAAGAAACAAAGTCTTTGCTTTATACCTTTTTATGTCATTTTTATGTAAGACTTTTTCCCAAACTGTGATTTGCAAGTTGGAAGTTTTATATTTACAGTGTCAGACTGACCCACCAGGACACAACGGGACCTCCTATAGATTTAAGCTGCACTACTGTATAGTGGCCTCGTCCTAAGGGTGGTATAAAACAAGTAGGCATTTGGAAACAAAAATAACTAGTATGCAAGTAAATTATAAGAACTGAAATTGTCAGTGAAGATCATAAAGAAAATATTTTGATTTGTGGAAAACTGATCTCTTGTCTCTTCTGGGCCTTCAAACTCCAATACAGCACTGGTTTCTGATATAGAGGACCCCCTCCACCTTCCTAAACAGTGACTAAACTAATTGGGGAAGGAACAAGAAGGCTAAAGGAAAACAAACAGCAACAGAAGTAAATGTCTCTTAAAGAAGGGGTTACATTAACTGCTTGCAGCAGAGTGAGCCTTCACAGCACAGGACTGAAGGTGTCTCACATAAGAAAGCAAATTTAAGATTGCGGCTGGCTAGAAAGGGAAGAGGCAGGATGGAGGCTTTTTTTTTTTTAATGTAGTACAAATGTTACCAAAAAAAAGTTACCCACAATCCTACTTAGGGTAGTACTAATAGAAATATGATGGGCATCAGGGATTCTTAAAAATATGTGCAAGATTTATTCACATTATACAAAAACATTTTCAATATCAAATGAACACTTCAAACAATGATGATCAAGGAGAGTTAACTGCAAAATCACAATAATCCAACAATTGAAATCAGTGAATTGTGGGAGATATGGACCTCTACACTCCTTGGCTTCAGCACATATGCAATAACCATGTGTTTTCTTCTCTCTCTCTGCTCGCTAATGCTTCTGGGATTTTTCATAAGCCATCAGAACAGTAATATTCTTCCTCTGGTATTCAGTAGGGTTTAAAACTCAATAGGGAACCAATTAATAAAATACAGCTGCAGCTACCTGTTTATATTTAATCTAGGGATACCTGCACTAAAGAAACATCAGGAAAACAGATACTTATAGTAGGGAAAATACCCATAAGACCAAAGGCATATTGTAAAAGGGATCAATAGAGAAAGCAGCCTTAGATTCCCTTTTAGAGCTTCAGTTCAGTTCAAAATATAGCCCAAACAGACTCTCCCTTTACACATACTGTAAATCTTATTTTTTTCATTTTGTAAACCACATCCACAATGGCTGGTCAAACTGTGGCTTGCTACTTTAGCAATATCATTTTATTTGATTATAACAAGTTACGTACCCGGTACTAGCTATGGATGTACTTCATTTTGCATCACATCCTGAATGCCCATCCTGCTTAATGGATGTTTGCTGAATATTTAAAGGGCATTTATAGCTAATGCATTCTGGTCACTCACTCCCTCTGTTGTTTTGCAATCTCACCCTGCTGATATCTGGCACTGAACTCTGCAAACAGAACAGTTTAATGGAGTGCATACTGAAGCACAGGATACAAATAATGCAGTGTGCTTTCTCTATCTGTAAATACATTAGGGGGGCAGATTTCCCATAAATCCATTTTACGCAACAGAGGATAAGATGTAGATTGGCTTGCTTAGGTTAACCTGCATAATTAACATTTAACCTTCACTGTGGCAAAAAGCACTTCTTCTATCCATTTTACAATTTCGCTAGCTAGGGTTAGACTTCCGTATAACCTTCAACCTCATTATTGTTTAAAGCTGTAATATTCAACCTGTAGAATTCCATGTGTTGTGGAAGTACAATTTAACACATGCCAATTAATGGCCGGAAATGTAATTACCCATTTATAAAAACCAATGCAGACATTTCTACATTTCAAGATTGTATTCTTTCCATTTTTGCCTGTGTTGAACACAGAACAAACCGCACCCTTTTTTTTTTCATTTATTTTTTTTATAAAGAATCTTTGGTTGCTTACATTTAACCTTTATATACTCAGTGTAAAATTAAAAGAAAATGCTATGCTGTTACCTACCGTATTTGCTGGCGTATAAGACGACTGGGCGTATAAGACGAGCCATAACTTTTCCAGTTAAAATATAGAGTTTGGGATATACTCACCGTATAAGACTATCCCTCTT
>WMED01028895.1:0-10367 GCA_019650415.1 Pipa parva | reverse complement strand
TATGGATTAAAGCTTAATGATTTTAACAACTGGGAGTGCCGAACATATTTTTTCTTCCCTAGGTACAAGGTTAAGTGATCATTGCAATGAACAGCAAAATGGCATTCTGTACAGTAGAGGATAAAAGCTGAACATGTCTTTCAGGTGCCCTTAGCAGCAAATAGTTTAATTATTCAAACTGCACATAACAGGCACTACCAATAATTTTGTCACGCAATATATTTGATGCCTTGCAAAGTTACAAAAGTTAAGTGTGATACATGAAATCTGACTAAAATCCAGAATATCTGGTTTCATGGACAGAGAAGGCAGGATGTTATTATGTAAGGAAGAAGAGGAAACATGTATTAGTAATCTGTCCAAGATCAGCAAATAATTCAAAACCAGTTGGAGGGCAGAATTTACTGTTAGCAGAATACAGAAAAAAGAGAAAGATGTATATATCATTTTAAGACGTATATGATGTTTGTTTACTTCCTTGTCATTTTTCCCCTTATGTCAGAATAGCAAAGAAAAAGGTAAATGATAATAATCCATATGTAGTATACATCAGATGTACAGCAATAAATCTCTTCTTTTTTTTTAATGAGAATGTGCAGCAAATGAAGTCTAAAACCTTTAACTCTTTATTCTAAATCAAAAGTTAGAAATCCAAAATAATTCAAGTTGTCAATCTATGAATAGAAAGTAAAATAAAGTAGATTCTGTTTAAAATTATTGTCCCATGCAGGAGGTCAGAACAATTGCATAGAATTATTTGGGACCCTAAGGTAGTATATTGGATGGATTTGCTGTCTGGTTTAATATTTTTTTTTTCATTATTTCTAAAAGAATCATGGGTAAATTAGAAACTATTTGGTAAAATCACCCATATATCACCCATCTTTTATATACACAGCTTTGCCCTCTTCCACAGATAAATATTTAATTTATTATAAATAGAGTGTTTATTATAAATAGAGTGGCTATGTGACCCTCTAAGAACTGGGGACACTTTTTGACCTTTTACAAAAAAAGTTTGTGTTTTACCTCTGTTAATATGCTTTTAAGCAGTTTTAACCTGATTTTCCAATTTACGCTTTACTTTCCCATAGGGAATAACAATATATTACAGGTTAAAGAACAGTTTTTAGTAAAGTATACTTGAAAGAAATACCTTTAGGATAAGAAACACTAGGATTAACATATTTACTAAAGTCAAAAAACTATAATCGCTTTTTTTTTTACCATTTTTGCCTGTTTTTCACCCCTATCGCAATTTACTAAGCCCTTTTCCAACTCTTTTAACTGACAAGACATTTTGCCAGGTTGAGGGTGTAAAAAATCCATTATTCCCTATAGAGGTGGGTCCGTAAAATTTTTCTCAGTCCCTGGCGTAATAATCAGCAATATCGATATTAAAAGGCCCAACTGGCATTACTGTAAATTGTAGAGTATTACTACATCAACTGACAAATTATAACTGATATTGATTTTTATCAATATCAATACAATTTTTTTCAGTTCTCATAAATTAAGGGAAAAGGAAAATGCAGTAAAAAAACAGATGAAAACTAGGAAAATTAACACAAAATGTTTGATATTTTATAATAAATAAACATTTACACCTTTATTACACCTTTCATTGTCAGTTATAAATACAGTATGTTCTAACTAGATCAGGTAGAGAAAATAGCACTATGTAGGCTGTAGTTCATTGCTCTATGAAAATATATACATTGCAAAAAAAATTCAATTAAAAAAATCTTTGGGGAATATTTAAACACAAAACAGAAAATGTGAGTAGACTTAATGTATATTATATTTTAACAGATTTGGGATTTATTATAACATGTACTTCAGTCTTCATTGGAGTTCCTCTAATATTTATTGTCAGAGCTATCTTTAAGAGGTGGTTGAAACTGTGATCCCTTTACTTATTGCAATTTTATATTATATGTTTTGATCCTTGATAACTGTATATTACCAGAGGCAGGTGTACAGTATTTTTCTAACTCTGGCTGCTACGATAATAGAAAACGCGTTCCACTAAGTACATCATGATACTTTATTACTACATAGCATAGCAATTGTAAATGACAGTCATATGTCTTTTGGCTTTTGTAATACAGGAATGGAAACTTTATTTTTCAGTTCAGAATGGATACTATGGAGCAACTAACCATAAAGCAATATAAGGGCAATAATATTGTGGGAAATATTAAACTCACAGATATGCCAAAAATATAAAATAAAAAATTATTACATTGCTTTAGCTCTACACAGGATATTGAAATATTAATCTAGATTTTAATAATCATGGTTTCTACATTATGTTTAGGACTTCAGAAAAAAATAGATCAGAAACATCCATATATGTATGTATGCGTAATTTTATTTATAAAGCGTCACAAATTTATGCAGAGCTGTACAGTTCAGTAACAAAAAAATATAATACAGACTTGGGAAATTGCATTAAATAATACAGTATAACAAGGGTATATCACTTAAAGTGCTATGTTGAGGTTAACACAAGAGGTTGGTGGTCCCTGCCCCATAGAGCTTACAGTCTAAATCAGTGATGTCCAACCTACGGCCCACAGGCCATATCCGGTCCGTGACTTGGTGCTATCCAGCTCCCGGTCCGAAGTCCGAATTGCTGCACATAAGTGTGAATTCACCAGTTGCAATAGACTGCTAATGTCGCAGTCGCATCTTTATAATGAGAATATTGTCGCAGTTGTGACTTTACTATGAAAATTGTCACAGTTGCAACTTTAAAATTGCTACATTGAAGGAGCCTATTATATGCGTGTCAGAAATTTATGTGGCCCCCAGGCAGAAAAAGGTTGGGCAACACTGGTCTAAATTATACTGTGATGATACTGTAAATAATACTAAATGATATTAAATATAGATACTGGAACTTTATAAAGTTTACTCTTAACCTTGGTCCCAGCAGGAGATGTTTACAGGCATCATGAAATCTACAACAAAAAACACAATACTGTCCTTAATAAAGGTACTGGACTCCCCTGAAGGGACTTAGTTTGAATGACTTGTTCATAGCAGATGGCTTAGGAATAATTACAAAAGAACGATAAAACAGGAAGAGCATAATCAATTATATTTAATGTCTAATGTATTTCCTTTTTGCTGGTAAAATCAGTGTGGCATCTGGAATCTGTGTAAGTAGGTTGATTTCAGAGCCACCCCTCAAGCTTCTTTCTAGACTGTATGGTCAGAAAGGCAGACATACATTGAAAAAATTCTTATCAGTCGCTATAAACATCTGGGTTCTGCATAATTTTAATTCCATAGGCTTGTGATGTTTTAATTGTAGGCATGGTAGGGACCTTGTTTGCATGGTAGAGATGGTAGGGACCTTCCACTATATTGGTGGAAATTGGGTTTAACTACATGGTTACGCTACAACCACAATCCTCTTGTACTTTGGTAAGTGATATTAATATACATAAGCACGTAGATTTTTCTCATTTAGAAATTAGGTAGATGGCAATTCCTAAGTAAAAGAAGAAAAATATATGTAGAACCCTGTAAAGAAAATATACAAGCATTAAAACAAATATGAAAAAATTTTCAGTCTATCAAATAAAATTAAACCAAACTCTTGGTCTTGTTTTTGTCTTATAGAGAATATGTTTAGAGCTCTTAGTCCTAAGCAACAGTCAACAGTGTTTCTAGCAAGAGATTTAATTGCACTTTAAAGTGCCAAGACCTCAGAGGGAGAACCAAGCACAACATGTGATTACCTAGATGCTTGATAATAATTTAGTATTCTGCAATTTTATTTGCATATCAATAACGTTTTCTATACCATAGCATACATTTTAAACATAAGCAGATGAGTTTTAAATCAAGCAAATTTAAAATATATTTTAAGATGTTAAACCTTCTTCACAGTGCACATTTTGAATCATAAACCAACTCAAACTAAACCAAGCATGAAATTGTGCTTATTCATGTATCTTTACTACTAAATACCAAACTCCACTGAATAATTTTTAGAGCAAGTACACTTAATGCACTATTTGTAAGACTGATATGCCTAGACTTTTAAACTAATTTTTCTAGATCACATTTAAAACTCTGTTTTTCTGTTTGCTTCTGCTCATTCAATATTAAACATTTTTTTAAATTTTGGAATATAAATATTGTACTTTAATTTTGTCTGATCATTCATAACAAACAATCTTGCAGTGAATAATCATGTTGCATACTGTTTTTTAAAATGATTTTTGTTCTATTATTTAAGCAATTTGCCACTTTCTAATTGGGGAATAAATTATTTGTGTAATATATATTAATTATTTGATAGTGGTTTTTGAATGTATATTACTTATAAAATACCCTCTTCTCTCACCTACTTCCTTTTCATAGAATCAATTTCCAACTTTAAATCAGGAAACTGACAAATAGGCTTTATAAGAATAAAAAAATGATTTTAAAAAGAAATGAACAAGATATTTAAAAGAAGTGGTCATTCCAGAAATGGTAGAATAATACATATAAAATATGCATCTTTAATAGATATATTTTTACTAAGTGATTATATTTCCTAGATGCAGAATTTAGAAGAATAATGTAAAGGTAGAATGTGCACTTGCAGGTCACATAGAGTAATTAGAGTGTATCAAAAAGAATGTCCAATTCCTAGTGATTCTTTCATGTTAATTAAATAAGGGCTTTCATGGGACAGCTCAAATATTTACTTTAACAGGAGCTACTTCCCCAGTCTTGGCAGACCAAATGAAAGAAAAACATACTTATATGTTTGAACAAGCGTGATTTATATTAATGTTCTCTTTAAGAATTTGCCGAGCACTATTATTTTGTGCTAAAAAAAAAAGACTTTAAAGTTTTCTTTGAGAGTAAAATACCAAATATAAAGAGGCTTGCCATTTTTAAAGCTGAACGTCAAAATTTTACCATTATTATAATTATTTTTACAGAAAAGGGCCAGTAACCCTTGGAAAATAAAAAAAAAAAAAAAAAAAAAATAGAATTGGCTTTGCAATTATTCCTACATAGTCCTGTAAACAATTTTATGTTTGAAGTTGAGTTCCTGAATCAAGTTCCTGAATCTATTTTTTTTCCATTTTTTTTCTGTTCCTTGTGGTTATGACAATTTTTTTTCTTTTATCTGTTAAGTGAAAATCCCCCCCGCCCAGCCTTATTGTTTCTTTGAAACATTAGATAATACATATCTGTGAAGTGTCCCAGGAAGCCCAATTTGTCAGCAACCAGCAGAGTACGCTGGGTCAGAATGCTGTGTGTCACATTTTGGCCGGCGTTTTATATGCTGCTCCCAAAATGTGACACACAGGAAGTGATGTGAATGCCAAGGGAGCATTCACACTGTCGCTGGTAAGTACAGAAGAAAAATACGCTCAGTGTATTTTTTTTTCACACTATCATATGATGTGCTATACATCATATGCTTGTGTGAACCTAGCCTATATTGCATGCCTGCCTAGTTTCAAGCCCTCAGAGTTCATATGTACAGTACAGAAACATACATATTAACAGTTTTTCCTAGCGTATGGATAGAAGGTTGCATTTAAAAAGTTTCATGAATTGGAATATTTGACTATTTGTGACAATACAATAGGGAATTTATCAACAGAGGCAATTGTTTACAGAGGTCTAGTAACCTATAGCAGGGGTCGGCAAAGTTGTTTTGGGAGGGAGCCATTTCACTCCCTCCTCCAGCGGTGATAACTATCTTCTGAGCCCTCTCCCAAACCTCATGACCACCGACAGCCAATCAGAAGAGCCATCTGCGGCCGTGGGCGGGGCTTGGGAGTGGCTTCAGCAGTGCGCTCTGAGCCACAACAAGGCGGCTAAAGAGCCGCAAGTGGCTAGCGAGCAGCACTTTGCCAACCACTGACCTATAGCAACCAATCAGCAGTCAGCATTCTTTGGTATAGGGAAGCAAGAATAATAAAAGACAACTTCTGCTTAGTTGTTATAGGTTACTAGACTCTTGTAACGTTAGCTCCTGTTGATGTATTCCCTTAATTGTTTTTATGTGCCTTAAACAATTATTGTGAGTCTTTCAAACAGTTGCTTTACAAATCATAATCTGTGAAAAAAATATTTTAACATGTTATTCTAACTTCAGAGATATGTTTTTACACTTTATATACTTTTGTAAACACTGGTATGAGGAATGTTCTAACATTAAAAATACTTAGGATACTTGATAAGTAAAGAAAAGAATGGGTTTAGAAAAGCTGATCAGAAGCCATTCTAACAATACTGTAGATTGTAATTTAAAACACGTTTTAAATCCAGCAATACAGTGAAATTTTTTTGTATAAATGAAAAAAATGTGGTGTCAAATAGGTAAAGGACATTTAACCTCTGAATTAGGTTACCAGATTCATTAGTTAACTCCCAAACAATTAACTTGATTTACTGATGTTATTCATTTTGAAGCTGATTTAACTTGGCCAATGGAATAAAAATCATATATTACAATAGGGTGTGTGTATTCTCTGGCAGCCTTGTTATGCACATATTAGCATTGTTTTGCTTTTGGAAAAAAAAAAAAAATTAAACAACAGTAGTCTGCTACAAAATATGCTTGATTGGATGCCAGTGGATTTCTGCCATTTAGTGTTGGCAATCAATATTGATAAATGCTTGCATGACTTCTAATTTCAGCAATGTTGGTAATTATATGCACCATCAGACTTTTCAATTTGAACAGTTTTTGCTCATAACTCACCATCTCAAAAATGCATTATACCATGCAGAATTTAATTCCTTTGTTATTCTTTTGGGGTTTTCATAATCTTTAATTGTTCTGATTACTTGTTAATGTTCAGAACATCATAATTATGCATATCTTATGTTGGATCACTTAGTATGGGATCTAGTTTTGGGTTTAAGACAACCCTTAAGCATGCAAACAAATATAATTAAAGGTACAGTATACTGTATGTACTGAGGAGGAGATATGCTTTTTCTAAACTTTTTTAACCATTTCTAAAAGTTAGATATTTATATTGTTGGGTTTTCAGTTTTTTTGTTACTTTCAATTTATTTAGAAACTCACTTTTTAAAGGTTACAGTATGTTTAAAATTTCATGGAAATGTTATACTAGAATTAATTAATGCTTCATCTTGTGGGGGTTATTCACTAAATTCCGAATTGTTTCGTATAGGTACAAATTCGCCAGATAAAGACAGTCCCAATAAGCTGCTACTGTCGTGACTTTATTATGGGAAATACAGTCGCGACTTTATTATGGGAAAATTGTCGCAATCTTAACATTAAAAAAATTGTCATGACTTTACAATGTGGAAATTGTAGCATATTTACTATGGGAATCCACTGTTTGCGAATTCGACAGTCAAATTCGCACCTTAGTGAATAACCCCCTTAACCTGCATTTATGCAGTTAGTGCCTCTTTCACTCGGCCATTTTCTTTGGTCCTTTCTAATATGGCTTTAAGAGAAATCTACCAATAAGCATAGACAGACTAATGATTTTCATAGAGAAAATACAGCAAGTCAACAAACTTGTGATACACTCTTCTGTACCACAAGTATGTTGTTTGTCTTCTTTTAACTGTGCACTTTCTTCCTAGAAAATTATTTAACTTGTGAAAGATTACTTACCTTGTGAAAGATTACTTACCTTGTGAAAGATTACTTACCTTGTGAAAGATTACTTACCTTGCGAAAGATTACTTACCTTGTGAAAGATTATGTAACTTGCGTATTTTCTAGTTGTTTCTTTAAAATGGACACACACGACTCAATTTCTAATGTTGAGTTAAGTAATTATTTCTTCCAACCAAATTGTATTCTAATAAATGAATAGCAAAAAAGATTCTGTCAAGCTGAAAAGAATGTGGTCATGGTAACTTTATTTTATCATGCATTTTTTTAAACAAAATATATATATATATATATATATATATAGTAATACAATTAAGGTGCACCTACATACTGTTGTTGTTTTGCTAGTGATGTGATTATGAGATATAATAGAAAAAGGATTGCTGAAAAATCAATTTATTGAATTTTGCAGGCTATGGATTTGTAGATTTTGATAGTCCCGCTGCAGCACAGAAAGCAGTTGCAACTCTGAAAGCTAATGGTGTACAAGCCCAGATGGCAAAGGTAAGCTTTGATGGAATCATTTGTTTAAATTGATGTAACAATATTGTCTTCTTGATCAAAGCCTAGTAAGCACTCTGTGGCATAGTACTTTTCGTTGACAGAACTTAATAATGTAGGCTATACATTGTATAAAGGAAAGCCAAGCAAGAAAGATATAAGTCCTAACAATAATGTACCTTTGTTAGATAGGGACTGTAGTTTTTGTTATTTTTTCCTGTATTCAGTAATGATGGAATGTTACTCTCATTTTTTTTAAATGTTGAAATGAATTCTGTAAAGGGTTTGTAGTTACAAATGATTAATGTGATATGAGATGGTTGTTCTGCTGATCTGTTTCACCTTTTTCCTCCTGTGCACTAGCACAACATTAATGTGGTGCTTGAACAACATGCATATGTCTTTCGGTCAATCCATAAACTCCAATGATTTTGTAGAAGCAGTTGAAATAGAACTTTCTCTTTAACATTAACTCACACTTGTAAGCAAAGAATCCACACAGACTGGATTCAAACCTTTCTAGCAGTTGCTTAACTTACACTATTTCTTACTGCTCTTGGAGGAAAGTTCATTATCTATAACAGAGATCTCCAGTCTGTGAAAATTGCCTTGTCTCTAGATCTATTTCTCTCTGGAAAGTATACTAAGTTTGATTTTGTCAAAAACTTCAATGTTAGCCAGCTACCCTAACTTATACAAAAACTATATCCCCCTGACGACATTCATGGTTTAGATAATTGCATGTAAAGATTTCAGTTCTTCTGTTCAACAGTCTAAACTTTAAGCTGGAAGTTTATCTCTCATAAACAGCAATAGTCTCAATTATATTACATATAAATATTTGGTGTTTTCAATAAATCTGAACCCCAGAGGTTACAGTAAAATATGACAGTGATGACATATTTATTGATAAGCTTTCAATGTTGACTAAATATTCATTGAGTTTGGCACTGAAGCAACATTGCTTCTATATTTTGTTTACAACATTATTTCTTTTACTAAAGTGACTTAAGAAATAGTTGTGTTTTCAGTGCAGTTATAAAATGAGAAAACCCTTTAACCCTTTTATTAACTCAAGAAAGAAATGATATAAATAACAATATGCTGCATGTTTTGGTTACAATTTGATTTTGTACTTTTGATTTTGTAAAAGCCTTTTAAGGAAATGTTAGCCACTATGAGTAAGCTTGTTATATATATACTATATATATATATATATATATATATATATATCTTCCCTAATGACCTAAACTCTGCTTCAGGCTGCCATATCTCAGCCTTGATCTTCAATAATTATTGAACCCACTATATATAAATATATATATATATATATATATATATATATATATATATATTAGGGTAGAGTGGTTGTGTTAGTCCACAAATGAAAAAAATGAGTATTGCAATATTTGGTGATACCTTTTTATTGGACTAACAGTCTTTTTAAATAAAGCAACTTTCAGAAGGTTTATTCACCTTCCTTCAACAGGTTCAAGACGATACTCTATTGTCTTTAACCTGATGAAGGAAGGAGAATAAACCTTCTGAAATCTTGTTTATTTAAACACTGTTAGTCCAATAAAAAACGTATCACCAAATACTGCAATACTTCCATCCATCCATTTATCTATCTATCTATCTATCTATCTATCTATCTATCTATCTATCTATCTATCTATCTGTCTGTCTGTCTGTCTGTCTGTCTGTCTGTCTGAGCACTGCAATACTTGGTGACACCAAGTGATACAGTCGTTTTAAATAGTGTTGAGCTAAATAGTGTTGAGCGATGATGGTAATAATTGTCATCGGACTGATTATCGATAGAATGGATAATCGTTAGCCGATAACGATTATGACTATTTAAACCATAGCCAGCAACAGTGCAGCTACAATTTAGAACCCAATTATTTCCGTATGGAAGTAATTAGGTATAACCCCCAGCTCTAAACCCACTTACAGTGAAAATACAGTTTATATTATTCAAATTAGTACTTATCCACAGAATTACACAGTGCCACCTGTTGGTGAGAATTTGAACTGTATTGAAGTTAGTACTAATCCACAGATTTACAGAATTACACAATGCCACCTGTTGGTGAGAAATAGAATATAAACTGTATTCAAATTAGTACTGATTCCCAGAATCACTCTCTTTATGAGTAGTTTTTTTACTCTCCTGTTTAAAATTGTCACAGTTTCATCTTATTGCCTGATGAAGCTTGCATTTATCATT
>WMED01028893.1:0-10368 GCA_019650415.1 Pipa parva | reverse complement strand
TTAGAAATTATCTAAAAAGTCAACCGCTCTACTTCAACTAGAAAACAAAACAGCAAAGTATCCTCAACTGCACAGTTAACCAGTATCTAAACAGTCAAACCCAGCAACTTCTTACTAAACACCTGAAACCAGCAATCAAATCAATGAAAAAATCCAAGTAATCAGCAAGAATAAGAACTCATTGATTCCAGATGAAGAGTTGAGATATTGAGCCCCTAGAGTTTACAAGGTGGTTGCAGATCCTACAGTACAACCACTTTTGACCAATTTGTTGTTATGTCTCTAGCCTATGTAAGGATCCATGGGGTGAAGGGGTCAGTGGAACCTCTTCCCTTTACTCTATTTTAGGGTAAAAAAATAGATGCAGGAGTGGCGGCTTAAACAAGCAGCTGATAGCCAAGCTATAATAGTGTGACTTAATAACTGTTTGCAGGCAAGCCGTTATGCACATGGTGTGCATATGAATGAGTTCATTGGCTTGCAAGCTACAATGCACCTTCTGGAATCTACAGATTAATTCTAGATTAAGTTGATCACAAATGTTCAAGAGAAAGTGAATACTTTTAAATACTTTAATACTTTTAAAGCAGTGTGCCATCTAACGTCAGTTTCATACAAACCTTATCTTTTTAAGTGACAAAAAAAAAATGAAAATAGAATATTTGTATAGCTTTAAACTCTCACAAGTAAAGATCACTGTTGATACAAGACATGCAAACGCTGCAATAATATTTATAACGTCCTTGTAACTAAGTAGGTTATTACAAAAGTTCACAGTATCCTCGATATAGATCTGAAATCTGAATGTGCCAGACACTGATGAGAAATGACCCATCGCGAGGTTATGCAAGTCTAGCTAAGTGGGTGCTTTGAAGATGCTTTGCTTGGTTTGAATTTTAGATGTAAAGATATTTGACTGTTTATTGTAAGATAAGAATGTATTTCATTTTATTCTAATGTTACAATAAGTAGCCACTAAAAGAAAAAGATGAATTAAAATAGGAATTGTAGCCTATAAGCTGTTTTTCATTATTTTGATATTTATCCTAAAGCAAACATTTTTAGAATGTATTGTTGTTCTTTTTTGTTTCGTTCGCTGTTTGCTCCTAGTTTTTCAGTCTATACCATTGGCCTCTGGCCCAGATATTTTTCCTTCCATAACTGTTATAATCAGCTCCTCAACATAAGAGAATATTGTCGGGCTTATTCTTCAGAGTCCAATCAGTTGTGTAAAAAACTGAATTTTCATCCATTCCACCCAGTCTTCATGGATTCATCAAACTTGTTGACATGGCCAATTTGTGACCAGTTCTGACCTTTATGATGGCTGTGAACTTACAGAGCCCTTTGCATTACTTTGCGTGTGTGAACACAGGTAATTCCCCTATTTATCAAGTCCTGGAGTCTGGCAATGTAGTGAATTCAGGAAAGAGTACCTCATCACATTCACCAGTTTTACTTTGCCAGATCAAAGTGGTGAATTAGGGGGTTGATGGCAGGGCTCTGTAAGTTCACAGCCAGCACTGACTTACAATGCACTACTCCATAAACTGAGTCTGACGCAATTCACTTCTTTACTATGGGAATCTGCCACTTAGAGAATAAGGAGTAAAGAATTCTTGAGTATCAGAGCATAGCGACCCAAAATGACAAGAATTTACTTTGACAGTCAAATTCTGACTTTGATTAATAAACCTCTGTATCTTCAAACAGGCAGCAGACGTGGTTTTATTTCTCTGCAATATTCGTAACTTTTTAAAAACTTTGCTCTCTAATTATAACATAATAGAATTCATTCAAAAGGTAATAATATCCAGACAGATAGATATATAGATAGATTGTATTACACTGCTTAACATAAAGGCACTTTAAGAAATATAAATACATGTATATTAGTAGCATATTGGAAAAATGTCTGCAGTAAAGCGATACCTAGTTTATGAAACTGGCATCTATTTTGAAATGTTTTCTAGAACCTACATGCTGTGAAGCCACGTGCCAGAATGAATTATGTGGCACTAACACCAGCATTAAAAATTCCAAACAGTCTGTTCAACATATTTCAACTCCCCTGGTATCTGTTATTGCCGATAAACAAATATTCTAACTGAATGATTCACTACCGGCAATCCTACATCCACCCCTGTTTCCAAACCAATCATTCTGTCTGCATTGCACTAAGGCAAGGTGGTTAAAAGAAAAGTTTTATTATTTGTTTGCAGGCTTGTTCTGCAGCATGCACAGAAATACATTTAACTTAATGGCAAGCATCTCAAAAATATAAAGATAGCATAGGTTCTAGGCACAGGCTATATTACTAAGTAATAGAGAAATACTGGTGGTAGAAGTAAATTGATGTTACTATATAATCAGTTTAGTGGTAAGAATAAACCTTAACAGTTGCTCATTCTAACTCACAGCCTTAGGCCAGGTTCACACTGGCATATTATAATGCTGTGCATATATGGTGAGCTTGGGAAAAAAAAAAACCCACGCCACGAATCCCTATGGAACTTACCTTGCTCCAGACACACCAGCGTTGAACTGAAGTGCACACATGCCGGAACACTTTGCTTCCCATATTTCTTAAGTGTATGGACGCAATTTGAAGAATGCACGCAACATAGCAGTAGCCGCGATCGCTGAGGGAGTGTTCACACTGCATCGTGTAAGAACATAAGAAAAGCGTATACCAAAGATACGGTGGCAAATTCAGGCCGGCATATCTTCAGGACGCGCTTTTCTAAAAGCGCCATGTTCACATACGCCAGGGTGAACTTGGCCTTACGAATAACTAGGAGATGAATTAGTTTCCCATTGCGTTGATATCATAAGGATTAATAGCACTGAAGTTAAACATTAAACTTGATAATCCCATTGTGTTTGTGCAAATGTTGTTCCAGGATCCTAATGTCTTAAACAAATCAGTGAAAGTGATTCTGAATGTCACTTTGCTTATGTGCATTAGTATTTTTAAATACTCCTTGGTTTATTTATCATAGTCAGTTCCTATTAGTTGTGACTAGACGACACTGATTAGTCATGTACCCTCTGCGTGACTAATAGCAGAAAGTTCCTGGCTGTAACATCTATCAATGATCCATTTCATGTTATGCAAGTTAACCAAAGGTTACTGTTCAGTTTTCCTGTAAAATATATGTCTTCTTCCCAGTTGTCAGTCCCTTGACAGCACATAGAGGTCAGTTCCTCACAAAGACATGTAGAAAGGCAGATCATTGTGCAGAAAAGTCCATAACTTTATTTTAGACTTCATATGGTGCAAAAGTTCACATCCTCTACAGGTCCTGAGATTCAGGTGGTCTTGGAGTTCCTGACATAACCTTATACCTTCAAGCCATTGACCTTGACCAAAAATAAGTTGAATGTCTCACCCAACACCATAAAATGAAACAGGTACAGCTTCTTTCTTTACAACACGGGTATTTATTAAGACTATTTTGACTTGTTTCACCCTGATTTTCTGATAATTTTAATTTTTCAGTACTTTTTGATTCTGACAATTTATATACTGTAGGATCTTTATATAAGGTCCATAAAAAAAAAAAATTGCCCGAAAAAAATAATCATCAATATTGATTAGTTGAAAGTTGCACACTTTGCAGTAATTTCTTACAGGGTCTCCCCCCAATTTCATACCAATTTAAATATGTAGTAAAGCTTTTCCCACTGTGGCTAAGTGAAAGGATTTGAGTACCTTTTAAATAGTTAAAGATCTGTCAATAAAAATATTAAGAAAATTAGACTGTTTCTGTTGCATTAACTAGTCACAAAACACTTTTGACTTTTTTAAATAACCCCCAAGCTTGTCATCCTAAAAACAGTACTAACATCTAAGCCTGATTTTGCTTTTCTGGGTTTATTCCCATGAGATCTCTGAAGATTCTCACGCTAAATATCACAAGATATTTTTCCGATCGATATTTACCGACAGAAACTTTTCGATCGAGTTTTTCAATGGAAAGGAAGCCATACTTTACATTAGTAGGATGGCTACCTTTCCATTGAAAAATGCAATCAAAAAGCTCAATACAAACTCAATACACCGGCCAAAATGCGACACACAAAGTTCCTGACCCAGCGTATGTGCATCATACGCTAGTGTGTCCGGAACTAGGTAAGTACTATCGGCTTTCACTGAGCTATATTTTTTTCACATTAGTATATTATTCGCTGAGCATCATACTCTAGTGTGAACCTAGCCTTAGGGGTTGCCTTCTTAAAAAATGATCTTTAAACAGACACTATATATGGTTTTATAGGGCCACAAAATAAATGTTTGGAGATACAATAATTACGGCACACCCGTAGTAAAAACAAAAAGTTTAATCAAATCAAAGTAAAACAGGATCCATGTAGTAATCCAACAAGGTGAAAAACAAAGACAAGGCTCCCCCTTACGCGTATGAGTAAGCGCCCTGAGCGCGAAACGCGTAAGGGGGAGCCTTGTCTTTGTTTTTAACCTTGTTGGATTACTACATGGATCCTGTTTTACTTTGATTTGATTAAACTTTTTGTTTTTACTACGGGTGTGCCGGAATTATTATATGTTGGAACCTTTGTGAGCGCACTCCTGAGCACCCTGTTTTCTTCAATCCACAAGTTACTAACCAGGTGTGTACACTTTCAGGGATTGAGCAGACCATTATGAACCAAATGTTTGGAGATATTTCTTTTACATTAGAGTTGCCATCTATTTTATTTTTTTGGATTGAAAACCTTTGGATTTTTGTAATACAAAAGAATCAGGGCGACATCTCCTCACTAAAGACAAAGAGAAATACTGTAGAAGCAAGGGCTCTTTAGGAACATTTTTAAGATCAAGCCTATAACCTTTGGAGAGGAAGTTGCAGTTGAGGTTTATTGTGATAAATTTGTGGACAATGTTTATTCAAACTTTAGACTGTTGACTTAATTCTCCATTATAAATAAATAAAATACATATATAAATAAAAATAAGAAGGGAAAAAAAGAAGTTTAATTTGAACTGACCAATTACTTTGCTTCTGTAAAGCATACGTGAAAAAAACTGCTGCTAGCAAAAATATATATATATTTTTTTCCAATTTAATGCTAAATAGGCTGACAGGATGTTAAAATCTAATGTTAATAGAATCCAATTTATTTCCTTATAGATCCATAGACAACTGTGTGTTACTCATGATATGCAGTTTCCAAAAAAAACTACTATTCGAAAATCTGGGGTGGAACTACACAATACACAATAAGGGAATCTGGTGCTTTTTTATGGAGTTTACAAAAAAATAAAGAGGAATCCCCAGCACCAGGCAGCATTAAAGCTATTACCCTGCTTCCCCTGAAAATAAGACCTGGTGCAATTTTTTTCAAGCTTAGAAATATAAAACCTCCTCTGAAAATAAGCCCCTAGCTGCAGTAAAGTACAGGAAATATACCGTACCAGTACCGTGTCCCAAAAATAAGCCCTAGCTGCAGTAAAGTACTGGAAATATACCGTACCAGTACCGTGTCCCAAAAATAAGTCATCCCCAAAAATAACACCTAGTGCATCTTTGGGAGCAAAAATTAATATAAGACCCTGTCTTATTTTGGGGGAGTCACGGTACCTTCATCTGAATTGTTGAATTATTTTTTAAGCCTGACTACTTATAGAGAGGAGACATACAAAATAAGCGGTGGAACATTTAAATCGTCACTGCTCTACATGTTACATTCTGTGTAAAGCTGTTCAGGAATGGAACCCTGGTTAAGGGATTAGTCTGGTCAGTTTACTGTAAACCACTGTTTTATATAAGAAAATACCCCCTTTTAAAGAATAATACAGCATGTGGAGCTTGTAAAATATTTTGTATACCCCTGCGCTAGGTATATTTTATATGAAATGCTGACATGAGGGCGCAGCAGGATTGCTAATTTGGAATTCTTTATTTTATATGGAGCCAAGTGGAATGTACTAAATCTAATTGCTGCACAGCCTTTGTATTTTATGTGTTGTGTCCAATTTTAAAGGGATATTTTGTTAATGATATAATTTTCACCCCCAGTTAATTTGTTTATGTGAAAACATGTCATATATCCTTAGAATATCACAGCAATTATATCATGCAATAGGTTAATCTGGTTGTTAAAGGCTTCTCGGCAAAATCCTTTTAACAGGAATCTCTGAATTTATTTCTGTTTAATTCTAAATACCTTTTCTAACGGTCCTCGAATAAGACACCAAGTAAAACAGAGAGACACGAGCTCTTGTTCAGACATACTTTAGCTTTTTAAACTCTCTTTGCACCACTTTAAGATTCCTTGGGAGTTTCTTAGATACGGTCTTCAAAAAAAATGTAGGGGGAAAAGGATTTTAAAATTCACAGCCCAGTCTGTGCCATTTCGCGTTTTCTCAAGCTATTTCTGTAAAGCAGTAGGAATTCCAGGATGAGAAAAAAAAAAGATCTACTTGTTCTTGGACTCCTAAAGCTTTGGGTCCCTATAGTAACCTCTCATAGTACAAAGTCATTCTGTATCAGACATTTCTTTAAAGCGAACTTTATTAAAAACCCAGATGTAAAGCATCCGGCATGAATGTAGCTTTCTGAGTTTCAAGAAACTGCTACTTGATACCTCAGAGAAAGATCTTAGCATCAGATAATTGAGATTATGTTAAAAAATAAAGACTTGATAAACATTACTACTGGGATATTTCAAACTCAAAGTGATTTAGGGATGCCAGACGCCATCAGGAGATTTTATAAAGTGCCTTAAACAAAGGACACAGGTCATGAAATATGAGCAAACTAATGGATCCTCATTATCTGCATCTAACTGAGCTTTAAGCTTTTCACACTAAGCTGATAAATGATTCCGTTCAATAATATATGGCTGGCGTGTACAATATTTCATATCCCATTAGTTGGTTGCTGTTAGCTATGCTGATATTTTTTTTTTAGTAATTATTACCTATATATAGTCTGTAAGTTCCAGAAGTCACTTCCTCCACAAAAGTTCTTTATTCTAAACATGTCACACTTCTAAACAATATAATGTAACATGTGATCTTTATCATCAGGTCATCATCAATATGCTGCACCAATAAGATTTTATTGACAACATGTTGCACTAAGCCATTAAATAAGCATTACAATTTATCTGATAAACAAGGAATGCAATACTGTGGGCAAAGAAAATGAGGTCTGATTTACTTTCACAGGTAGTGGTGCTAAATTGTTGGATGTGGGGCAACACATCACCACAAATGCAGCAGTATGTAGAAGAGCATTTGCATGCACACATATAGGATCCAGTATATAACCTTTTTAACTGACCATCAGTGCAGGTTTACAAAGCAACTTTTCTGGGGGTTAAGGCTAGGTTCACACTAGCGTATTATGCACAGAGCATAATACGCTAGTGTGAAAAAAAAATACAACAAGCCAATAGTACTTACCTAGTTCCGGACACACTAGTGTATGATGCGCATACGCGGGGTCTGGAACAATGTGCGTCACATTTTGGCTGGCGTATATGCCGGGCCAAAAATGCAACCACATAGGAAGTGATGTGAACGCCGAGGGAGTGTTCATACTGTCACTGGTAAGTACAAAGGAAAAATACATCTGGCGTATTTTTTTTTTCAAACTAGCGTATTATGCACTGCGCATAATACTAGCCTAACCACCCTTTGTCAGCAGTCACTTTAATTAAAGGTAACACCAAGAAAAATAGTGTTTCAAAATGTCACAGCCCACAATAATGTTAAGTATCTCAATAATCACAGCAACAAAGGGAGTGTGAACAGTAACTTGTCTTTGTTTCTGTTTGATAAATGTGGTTGAAAAGATAGACACAAAGATATAACATTACATAGGACTGTAATAGCTACGTTATTATGATACATATTTAAAGGGCTCTAAAATACAATATACAATCTTTAAGCATCACAGTTAGATAAAAAGGGATTGTATGTGTTATTACTTTTAATTCTAATGCTTTTTCCCCCGTTATTACTACATTTATATATACAGTATATATATATATATATATAATAATTCAGCACCTGGCTCACAGTAGGAACATCTTCCTTAGGAAAATCCCATACATTGTAATGTCTGAAGTACAGATTAGTTTCACACAAACATAGGAGCTCATTCTCATTTCTACTTTAACAAGCCCCCTGGTGTCCTTTTTCCCTCTATAAATTAAATCCTCCCATCCTGTGAAATGACATAAAAGGATGTCTTGTATTTGAAGCCCTGTAATGCAGATCTTATCTTATAAATGCATTCACAGGTTACAGCAGCTGTTAACGTGCTTTGATTGATATGTGTAGGTTCATTACAGACTATAAATGATAGCTACTACATAAGTGCATGATTGTAGCCCATCACACCTGGCAGTTACAATTTACACAAAGGAATTCATTGTCTTGATTTTTCAAAAGGATTAACTACAATATACAGGACTGTCTGTCTGTCTGTCTGTCTATAAAAATTGTGCTGTTTTGAGCCATAAAGGAGAATCCAGAAAATAAAAAATCCATCTTTTATTCTTTATTTATGAAGTCACAATATAAATAATTTCTGGTGTTCCAGTTCTATGCACTTGACTTTGAACGAATTACATATTTTTAAAAGTCCTTTTTTTTTTTTAATAAAAATGAAAAATCATACAGCAAAATTCATTCAGTTTTCTGAGTTTTGTATTTTTTTGTGATATTACGTGCATGACATGCATTCATTGGTCGCAAATAAGTTAACAACACTGCCATTATCTTATTCAGCATTATTCTTTGTAATTATCTAATAAACGTTTGCAGGAGTAATTAATAATTTATAGTAGAAAGAAACCCTACATATTAAATATCCACACTAAAATGGGAGTTATTCATTAAATTGCATTCAGTAAATGCCAGTATTCACGTCCTTTCGCGACTTCTCCAACTCCTCTTACTGTATGCAACAACAATTCTGACGCTTACTCCAGTCGCGGACTTACGGAGCTCTTCACATCAATTTGTGTGCGCGTGCACTGGTAATTCAGTTTTTAACATGCGACTTGTCTGTCAAAGGAGCGGATTCTGCAGTGCGTACTGCTCCGAATTCACCTAGTTGCCTTCGCCAGATCAGAGTGATGAATAAAGGGGTTGATGGCAGGGCTCCAGTGTTGCATAAGGCAACTATTCATTCAAAAGTAACAATGGCAACTGCGACTAAATTAATCTACTATTAAACATGAACTGGGCACAAAGTGACATTTAAAAATAAGTATTTTTCACTTATATACAGTTAGTGGGATATGATGAGACTGACGTCACTGCCCTTCACTGGAGGAATTCTCCTCACTCTGCATGACTTCTCATCCTACTATAGTGAGACTGAATGCGTCCGTCGCTGTCTGCTGCTCCATGAATAAGAAGTGAATTTGCATCTTCCTGTTCGTAGTGACCTTGAACAGACACGAAATCACCATGCTAGGCAAATTCACACTTTAATGAATGACCCCCTCAATCCCACATGGTAACTGTAATGCCATTGTCAGAGCAACACTTTAACCCTTTGTTTTTTTAAATGAATAGCTGTCCTGTGTGTGAGCCAGTAAAAGTTGATTGAGCTGCACTGTTCTTGAAATAATAAATTTCAGTAATGACAAAAAAAGTATCGTAGCAATTTTCTGCCACAAGGTACGATTCAAAACATTGTAATGTCCAATTACTGATCATGTTATAAGCATATGGGACACAAAATATCTATTCCATAAACCTTGTGTGTCCCTAAACAGAGAGCAATGGACACATCTGTTAGAGACTGTCACAAGGACATGGACCTTACAAACAACATTACATGACTCACCTGTAGTTCTGCTTTTCATTCCCTATGTGAAAGCGATCGTATTGGGAATGTGCGTGATTTCCTTCCCAGTCCATTAAATCAATTCTCAGAGTGTACTGCCTTTGGCTGGTTAGCGCAAAAATAAACTCATTCCCAAGCCAAAATTCCCCAGATGGACTTCCAAAGCCCTAGAGAAAAGGCAGCAGAAAATAACATTATTTAATGCTGCTAAATGCAAACTGTTGTTAATCATTTTCTAAAGACATTTTTGGTTCTTTGTATGAATAAAGTCATTACCCGGCATTATTGCATTTTGTAAGGGAGACATTTATTTATTTTTTAGTCAATGTAATCTTCATTTTGGTTTGGTATATCTTAACCTTGGTGTGTGCTGTTAAGGAAGAAGATCTAAGGTTTACAACAAGTTATGTCCTGTGATGTGAGATATTCTCTTACTTAAAATCCAGAGTCCATACTTTTGCAGCTTGTAAAGTTGCACCTGCAACTACAAACCCCAAAATCAGAAAAGTTGGCACGTTGTGTAAATCGTAAATAA
>WMED01028892.1:0-10368 GCA_019650415.1 Pipa parva | reverse complement strand
CAGCCTCACCCAGACTCTACCTTCAGCGGCCCCCGGGTAAATTGAGTTTGAGACCCCTGCCCTAAGGCCATGGTCACATTAGTTATTTAAATTGACATACCTTACATAAGATGTAAATGCAGGGACCTTCTGGCGAGGACATCTTTGCATTGGAAGCCCTGTCACCTCAAAACTATAATACTAATTTAGGTTGTACTAATGAAATAAACATTATGTAAATATATATGTATTTAAAAAATGTACCTTTATACAGCGTTTCTCTCTGTCATCTTCCCTGTCAGCCTGCCTTTTCTTTCCTGAGTTGGATGGGCGGGGCTAAATGATTGACATTATGGGGGTTATTCACTAAGGCGCGAATTCAACTGTCGAATTTGCAAACAGCGGATTCCCATAGTAAATCCGCTACAAATTTCCCCATTGTAAAGTCACGACAATTTTTTGAGTTAAGATTGCGACAATTTTCCCATAATAAACTCGCGACTGCAACAATATTTTCATTATAAAGACGCAACTGCGACAGTAGCAGCCTATTGTGACTGTCTTTATCTGGCGAATTTGCACCTATATGCAACTGACTAATAACCCCTATATCTCCTCCAATCAGATCCCTTAAATCACAATCTAGCAGGGATCTGATTGGAGAAAGTGTTTATTGTGTGTGTGTGTTGGCCACGATCTTATAGACAAGTAAAAAATCTTCTCCCTAAAAGGCTCATGTTTTCAGCTGATTCTATTTGCAGTATTAATGGTTGAAGACATCAGGCCAGATTTCTGTAGGAGAGTGGGACTTTTGAAAACAAAACGGCAGGAAGACCTTGCTTTGAAGCACAATTTGCAACTCTGTTTCACAAACAGCCTTCATCACATTATCCTAACTTTTAGTATGTTGAAGATAGTGGCATATTATGGCAGTTTGCTACTGTCTTTGATTTTATTTTAGCATTCTCTAGAACAGCGGTTCTTAACCTGTAGGTCAAGACCCCGGCGGGGTTCTCGAGGCCATCCCACTGGGGTCGAGAACCACAACGACACCCGGAAGCGCCCGCAGGAACCCTTCTTATAAGGGTTCCTGCGGGGTGACATCAGCCGAAAACATCACCACGTGACGCGCGACATGGTGACGTTCGGCCGAAACGTCAGTGCGTGTTGGCGCGGTGACGTCAGCGGGGGTCGCGGTCTCAAAAAGGTTGAGAACAGCTGCTCTAGAACTATTCGACTTTGACTTGCTTCACCCATTTGGTTTCCATTCAGGCCCTGTACTATTACTATTCTAGTCTATACCTAAATTAGCAGAAGGTTGCTAGGACAATTAAGTCCAACTGTATTTGTCAATTTTAACTTAAAATTGATTTAGTAAGAAAAGCCCGATTTAACTTTTTTTTCATACTGACTACCTTTCCATCGAAAAATTATGTAGAAAAAATAGATCGAAAAGTTTCTGTCGGTAAATATCGATCGAAAAAAATCTTGAGATATTTACCATGAGAAAATTCCAGGATTTTGCGGGAATAAATTCAGAAAAGCAAAATTGGGCTTTTCCGAGTTTATTAAATTTAGCCTAAAATGTAAAAAAAAAAATATCCTTAACAAGGAACAGTTGTCTTACATATATTTGTGTCTATGACACAGGCAGATCTGGCAGTTGCTAAAACCAACTCAAGAGAAGATGAAAAGAAGAAAGCTGAAAATAAGATGCGCATTAGGAAGAACCTTTTCGTTAAAGCCACAGCCAACCCTGGAAGTTTTGTATATGAGCAATTTTTAATTAGGCTCATTTTTATCTATGGTATAAAACAAAAACAGCTTATGCGGATTATCCCATAGGAAACAATAGATATTTTATTTTTTTAGCTTAACAACAAAACAGTCAGTGTGGTTCTGACCTTTTTGTGAAGATCACTTTAAATTATTGAAAGTATGGCCTACAATGGTTTCTCTATGATTCGATTTAGACCATACTGTGTCATGTTTACCGTCCTATGGTGTCTAAATAGGTTTCAGACATCTTTTCATATAGGTTTACCCATTGTAGCAAATTGCCTTTTAACACTATTATCTACAACATACTAAAACTTTACTCCAAGGTGACCAACCACTGTAATACAACTGTGGAGTGAGTCGGTGGGCAATTTGCACTGATGTTGTTTGTGAAAGACAACATATGTCACTTTTCTTAAAACTATAAAAATGTATAAGCCTAGACCAGCAATGGCAAGCCTATGGCACGCGTGCCAGAGAGGGAATGCAGGCCACAGACCTGACATGACAGTTTTCACTGAAACTGACCTTCACTGAAGGAGCGCTTGTTCGCTGGCGAGCGCTCCTTCCCTGACACAGGCGCACTCCTCCCCAGATGCAGGCACAATTAAATCACTTCGGGGGATGGTGCTGGTGAGTGACGTCACCTTTTCAGTACTCGACCTAGACTGTTTATTTAGGGGCAATGATGGGGTAACTGTATCCATATAGAAGTACTCCTGAGAAGGCCGAAGAATGTGTAAGGTTTTAATTTGTATTTGAAGGAATTTGTATATTAAGCACAAGACCAAGGGAATGACAATGGCAAATAGAAGGGGGCTAGTTCAAGAAAGATATAAACAGAATGAAAGGATTGTGTAAGTTGTTAAACGAACAGACATTCACCAACCTGCAGTAATGAAAAACACATATTGTAATCACAAGTGAACTACTCATGTTTCTGGCATTCAGGGGTTCAAAAGGTGATCAAGTAATCAATGCACGTTTCAGCTTGAACGCAGTAATGGGGTTAAAGATCCCACATTGCCAGGCATGTCGATGCAGTTCTATGGAACATATAAAGACAACAAACTGGCCACACACATTCCAGGCTTCTGAAGACATTGGAGAGGCTAAGTTTTATAAAAGAATATCACTTTTTTACTGACCATGTTATACAGTGCAACTGTAACTCACTGTAATATGATATATATGTTTCTGCAGGCAGGAATTATGATGGTACGGACATGTTTTCCTTTGAGATCTTTTCGTTACATATTTGCAAACACTCACTAAATGGGAATGTTTACACAGGTGTTTAAGCAGAGAGTCACAAACCTGCACATTGTAGGTGTTCATGATACCATTTCTTTCACTAGCACTGTCTCATGTGAAACAACAAAGACAACTCTTTAGGTGCATGGTTCGTAAGAATTTTTAATGCTGGTGTTCTTTGCTCCATGTGATTTATTTTTCTAACAGTGCAATAAACACTATGTTTTAAAGGGTATGCAAACCCTGTCTACAAAAAAAGCCCCATTTACCTATTGTTAAGCAATATAGTGATTAAGAAACTCCTGACTCTCCTCTTAATTCAGCAGAGCTCAATATCTCCCTGTAACTGTTTTCTTCCTCTAAATCAGGGGTCTCAAACTCGCGGCTCTCGGGACGATAGTTTGCGGCCCCCTACTCGATCCAGCACAGAGGGAGTCCTGGCTGACTTCCTCCGTGATTTGGGGAGGGCTCCTGTGACCTGATCTGTCAGAGGAGCCAATAGGAACCCAGGAGCGCATATAATCAGCGCTTCCGGGTTCCTTCTCTTGTTTAGTGCTGTTGAACTCTGCCAGGGGGGTAAGTAAGACTCCTCCCACGGCCACCAATGAAAAATTATAAATTAAACCCCAATGACCCCACAACCACCCTCAATAGCCCTACACACCCCAGTGGCCCCACAATACACCCCCAAGGGTCCACAGATTACCCCCATCCATAAAATTTACCCCCAATTATAATAAAAAAAACAAAACAACATCACAGATACACCAGTAGCCCATAAAGCCGCATATTGCACCGCAGAGCCACACATTGCCCCGCTGACCTGTATATTTCCCTACAAAGGAGCTAATTTCCCCAGCAGATGCAAATCACCCAGCAGAGCTGCATATTGCCCCACAAAGCTGATGATTGCCCGCAGGGCCATGTATTGTTTTTAATCTGTTGTTTTCTTGTGGAAAACCTGATGCGGCCCAGCCTCACCCAGACTCTACCTCCAGCAGCCCCCGGGTAAATTGAGTTTGAGACCCCTGCTCTAAATGATTTCCCTGCTGTGTGTAGCTACACCCCCTCCTTTCCCTGACTTCCTCCTCTCTATACAGCCATAACAGCTTTGATCTACACACGCTCAGGGTTAGGAACATGCTTTATAAAAAGGAGAAAGGAAAGGGATTCTACACAAGAACCTGCTCTCTGAATAGTGAGTTATGTCACTCGGAGGCAGGGCTCATCAGCACTATATAGGAAGAGCCTGTACACAGAAGGGCTTGGGAAGCAGGGCTGTTTAAACAATAGACAAGTACTAATGATTCCAAAATCATTTTTACATTTTAATGTTTTATTTGACTTTACAGCTCTGAGAAATTATAGTAAATTTTTCCCTTTTCCAGAAAGACTATCTGCAATTTTTGCTATGATTTGCTTTACTGCTGTAAGCAACCCTCCATTCACTTTAGAGTTTTTAGAGTGTAACACATCCTCTAGAAAAAGCTGTAATAGTTCTGATCAGTGTGTCCCGCCAATCAAAAAGATGCAAAAAAAAAAAAAAAAATCAAATAATTAAAAAAATAAATACAAAGCCACCTGCCGACTGAATTAGGGCAGTGGCAAATGCAAGCAACAAATCACTCAAAAAAGGTTGAGAAAATGACTGCAATTGCAACCACATTTGTACCGCCTTGCACCTTTACACAAAGCTGTAAGCATGACAGAATGCCACAATCTGCAGCATACTAATGTATTAAAAAGGAGAATGTCTAACAGCTACTTGTAATAACTAAATTAGGGGGTTTCCTGAGCATTCTCGTACAGCTAAAAATAGTGAGAATTTATTAGAAAAAAAAAAAAAGGTTTGTTTTGGGATAAACACTGAAATAACCTAACATTGTTTTTTCCTTTACATCCTATCATAAAGAAGTATTTTAGAATGCAAAAAGAATGCCTTGACCGACAACAGAAGGTTGTTTGTGGCATGTGTAGCCTTGGGTTCCTGCAGATAACTAAAGCCATCATTTCCCATTTCCTAGTGAACATTTTGCCTGTTTATACAACATCACTCTGCTGATGAAATACTTATTTCCAGCCAAAAGAAACTAAACCAAGAAAGAAGTGCACATGAAATCACCATGAAATGACCAGAAATGAAAACTATATAATGGTATGCATGTTAAGATGAAGGTAATACTGACTTAATTAATTCTGAGTACTACGCTTGCCTTTAATACAGAGTTAATCTAATAATACCACCTGTCCATGTCCCTGATCCCATAAAACCTCACCACTGAAAGACAATGGCTTTTTTCAGTGTTTAAGAGCATATAGCCAACTCTGTATTTCTGAAATCTGTCCCCCTACACTTCGCATCACCCGTAGTAAAAACAAGCCTTTAATGCCCCTTTAAGAATTCACATAATGCAATTCAGCCACAATCTCACAAGAAAAGTGCTAAACTAAGACAATACTATGATTAAAACTACCTTTTTTTTCATTGTCTGGTTGTACTTAATGTAGCTAGGACAGCTGTCAAAAATCCCTTTATTTTTACACATCCCAGTTATACTGAAACCTGCCCAGTGTCACTGCTGAATACCCATTAGGTCTTCCAGTTACAACTGTCTGCTCTCAAAAGTCCACATGTGACTAAGTGGCTCTGGCTGTTGAGGGACTGCTTTGGGTTTGTTTTCTGGAGCAGTCATAAGTAAAGAAGTAATCCAGTTTCTGCTCCTGTGCATTCATTTTTTATGCAGTGCTGCTTGTTCTAGCTTCAGCTTATTAGGTATAAGAGGGGTCAAGTGTGGGCAGTGTGCCTCTGTGACTGGGGAAGGTTTTTGCAGAAGCAGAGTGCAGATGGAAACAAAACATGAACATGCAAATGATCTGTGTGCACTACAATGTCTGGTGCATACCTCCCAAGGAGGTTTCGCAGGCCAGCAGCGCTTCAATCTTTTTGAGAGGTCACTGGTGCACCACCCACTTTCTCCCAACCAGCTTTACATAGTGTTGTCTATTTTTTATATTAGAGTGGGTGCAGAGGAGGTGAAGGGGAGCCAGGAGGGAGAGAGAATGAAGGCTCGCCAGGAGAGGACCTAAAAAAATAGGATTGTCCTGAAAAATCCAGGACACTAGGATGGGCAGCTGGTGTATGATGGTACGGTCGTGTGAGGTTGGCAACCCATTTTAACAATTCATTTTTGGAAACAACGCTATTAATTTACAGCAGTTTCCTGTAGTAACTCATGAAAAGGGACCTGGCTCCTCTTCCTGTAGAAAATCAGTACTGAGGGGACCATGGGGCACATTTACTAAAGTCAAACAGTTGTTTGACTAGTAAATGCAGGAGAGATGGCCTATTTTTAATAATATCGCTGTTTTCTCCTATTAAGCAGTTCAAAAAGAATTATTGACCAAGATTTATTTTGATAGGGAAACATGTCTATCGATCTTTTATAAATCAGGGAAATTGAGAAGCACAGGGAAAACAAAAACGACAGTGAAACGGGGTGAAATCAATCGATATGGTCAAAATGGTCTTAGAAAATTTGTCCTCAAATCTTAAAAAAGATTCTAATGTATAGGATATAATCTGGCAAACTAAAGCCATCACAAAAAATAAAAAATGCAAAGAACGAGAAGGATTTAGAATGAACAAACCATCACAACTTCTATTATTGTAACAAAACAAAACTGGAAGATAAAGGGAAAAACAATGCTGAGCGCTTGTCACAGTTCCCCAGTGGGTGCAATAATTGTAGTGACAGGATGAGAGAAGGTATTACTAATTACAAGTTGTTCAGTTTCAGGTTTGTTTATAAGAACCGAGTAACAAATATGTAACTAACTGTAATGCATTTTCAAGCTAGTACCTGTATTGATATTTATAAATAAATAAATGACTAAGGTTGGCTGCTGGACAGGTTTACCCAAATCTTGACCATCTGGCTCACTTGTTTAGATTCCACATAATATGGGATAATTATAAAAATCGAAAATGATTTCTCCTGCTCTATCGTTCTCAATATACCTTTAAATTAGGTTGAAAATATTGATAATCACCAATATCGTTGAAAAGTGTTTGTTGTTCAATTAACGTTGAAAAGTGTTTGCCTGGTTGAGAGAAGAAAACCCACTGATTCCCAAGGAGACGATTTAGAACCTTTTTTCTAAGTCCCCATCGAAATGATCAGAGATATTGACATTGACGGAAAGGGAGCTCCACAGTAAGTAATGTAATGTAAAGTGTAGTGCCATTATTGCATCGATATTTATCAATATCAATCTTTTGCGATATAGATGAATTTTGGCATTACATAAATTGAGGAAAATTGAAAATGTGGTGAAACTGAAAAAAGAAAAAAAATGGTAATAACGTGGCGGAACGGATCGAATTGCAGCAAATAAGTTGAAATGACCTTTATATATTTCAGCCAGGTCATTTCTTTATTAGATCTACAGAAGTCATTAATATTTAGATTCTGGTTAAAAGACAGCAGTAATTTTGCTGGACACCTAGAAAGAAAACATTTATGGATCTCCCCTTACCTTCTCAGTCCATTAATGGCAGATTTAAACATTAATAGCTTAGCACCACATGGGAATAAGCCCCACCAAATATGTAAAAGTAACATTGTATTTTAACACTATGGTGGGGAAGTTGACATCATACCTGTCAGTTATTGAGGTTTTTAAAAACATAGTCTGTCTATATGGGAGGGGGGATATTTATGAATGTTCATGTACATCAGTGCAAATTAGGAACCCACCAAGCAAGTACATACTAGTAATAGAATCAAGTGAATGTTGAAGGGATGTTTATGTTTTCCGAGTCAGTGAGCTGTCTGGTGGAGCCTATATTCTGGGGCTGCACAATGGGATGTCTGGGGGAGCATATGGGGAGACTGCAGTTTTGGTGGGACCACAACAGTATACAGTATGGAGAGGATGCAAAGCATAATATAACTGTAAATCTGCTTTTTGGCTCTTTTACTGTACAAAGCATGTCTAAGGGCATTTTATAAAATCCCTGGATTTATCTCCTGGCACATCTCACATTTTTTGGATCATGACATATAGCACTTTGATTTACATTTGTGGAAGGGACTGCCGAATATATGTCATTAAGGATTTTTACTGTATAGGACATGTCTTAGAGCCATTGTGTCACTGTGGATCTAATTAGAGACCTTGTATACTTTCTGGAAAGTTCTAGGATATTTTGCATGATTTGGGACAATTTTTACTGTACAATTACCAAATTTTAGGACATTTTTCATTGTATTGTATACTTACGGTGAAATGTATTAAACTCGGAAAGACCGTTCTTGGTCTTTCTGAGTTTACTGATCGAGATCTCACATTGTTCTTGCGAGATTTTTTTCGAGATTGAGTTTTTTTGATGGAAAGGTAGCTATCCTTCACATTAGTAGTACGGCTACCTTTTTATAAAATAAATAAATAAAAAATTAAAAAATCTCGATCTCCAAAAAATCTCACGAGAACAATACGAGATCTCGCTCGGTAAACTCGGAAAGACCAAGACCGGTCTTTCAGAGTTTAATAGATGTTGCAGTTAGTGTGCTTAAAGGCACTCTTTATTGTGTCTGGGGCATTATGGGGCATACAAGTTGGAATTTTCAAAACAAGAAAAAAAGGTGGGGGAGTAGCATGGTTATGGTGGGGCCAGCATTTTTGAAGTTTGACATAAATTGTACTTCTCAGTCTCCTTTTTCCCTCTCATAAAACAATGCGTTAATCTTTAAAGGAACACTCCGGCCAAAATTGAAAATAAAATGCATTTAATAAAAGTTAGTAATTCGTATTTACTAACACATGCATTTTTTTTCAATTTTGGCCAGAGTGTTCCTTTAAACCAGCAGTTCTCAACACCCAGCTGTGACGTCACGTGGTGACGTTTCACCCGACCGTCATCACGTACGGGCGTCACATGGTGGCATTTAGGCGAAACGTCATCACGTACGCACAACACGTGGTGATGTTTTTGGCCGACGTCACCCCACAGGAACCCTTATATGAAGGGTCCTGCAGGCGCTTCCGGGTGCCGTAGCAGTTCTCGACCCCCTTGGGATGGTCGTGCAACCCCCGCCGGGGTCGCGACCCACAGGTTGAGAACCGTTGCTTTAAACGGTCATAAATGGCTAACAGGAGAACAATTACTATATCCAGTATTCACATCCTAAATGTAGATGTTTATTTAAGTACTGTGTTGGCCACATTTACATTACGCATGGATATACAAGCTTGACCCAAAAAAAGAGAGAAAGGGACTAGAGAATCTGCTTATTGCAATGCAGTGGTGACAGCTTGTTATCACACAAGAAATATACTCCTGCAGGAAATTTACTACAAAAGGAAAGGGAAGTGCCCTCTGCTCTTACAAAACTACAGTTTCCGGTCTGCAATCTACAGTACTTCTCAGAGATGAGAATTGGCTCCATGCATGACTGAGAATAGCATGTGTGGAAAGCGAGACACACACAATGGCATAGCAAATAACTAATTGGCAGTTCAGCATAGTCATAACACTAGTGATTTTATTACAGTTTTTGAACAATTGATGTTCTAATTTATCCTGGTTCTGTTTGAAACTGTAAAATACTTTCCCTTTGCACATTTGCAGCTACAAAAATCACATAAAAATTGCAACAGGTATAAAATAATTCTGCTGTAAATAGTAGCTGCGATTTTGCCTGCATCTAACATCATACAAGTGCATTTACAGAAGAACTAAAGCTAAAAAAAAGTAAAATATTAAAAACGTACTTTATTAAGTTGAACCGATGCAGTGACAGCTTCATCTGTACTGTAATTTCACTTTACCAAGGCAGACTTCACAGCACTTAGGATATCACAGGAGCCAGTGTGAAGCTCCACCCACTAATCGAATCAGCGATGCAAAAGGGTTTCAAGGTAATCACGTTCATTGCGGGGCCAATGATAACGCTCCCAGCAATGAGTGTGATGATACGCAAGCCCTTTTCCAGATGTTGGCAGAGCTTTGCACTGGCTCCTGTGTCAGCAGAAGCGCTGTGAAGTCTGCCTCAGTGAAGAGAAATTACAGTACAGATAAAGCGGTCGTATCTCTAAAATAGTCACAAATTCACTTCTCATTATTGACTAAGTGGTGAATGGACTTGCTGAACAAGTGGACAGCAACAATTGCTGTTGCATGCATAGTACGGCATAGTCAGTTGAATAGAAATAGAAAGTGGGGCCCTTCCATCAGCCCCCCCCAATACAACACTCTGATGTGGAGAAGTCAAACAGTTGAATTCAGAGCAGTACACCTAGCGGGGAATTCACCATAGTGCGAAGTGAGGTCCGGATCCTTCGCCTCACTTCGCA
>WMED01028890.1:0-10368 GCA_019650415.1 Pipa parva | reverse complement strand
TTTACATTAGTGTAGTATCTCTTTCCATTAGTGTAGTACGGCTTTACATTAGTGTAGTATGGCTTTACATTAGTGAAGTACGGCTTTCCATTAGTGTAGTACGGCTTTACATTAGTGTAGTACGGCTTTACATTAGTGTAGTTTGGCTTTACATTAGTGTAGTACGGCTTTACATTAGTGTATTATGGCTTTACATTAGTGTAGTATGGCTTTACATTAGTGCAGTACGGCTTTACATTAGTGTAGTATGGCTTTACATTAGTGTAGTACGGCTTTACATTAGTGTAGTATGGCTGCATTTCCATGGAAATATTCAATGCAAAAAATGTCTCTCAGTAATTATTGACTGAAACAAATCTCGCGATACTTACCGTGAGAAACATCCGGGTGTTCGACCGATTAAACTAAAAAAAGCTGAGTTTAATACATTTCGCCCATAGAATTTAAAAGTGTTGTATTTCGATTGTTATATTTTTGACAATCTCAGATACATGTAGATTACGCATTGTTTTATTTCAGGGAGAAAGTGGAGATGCAGCTGATGATGAGATGGTATCTCGGAAAAGTAAAAGTTGCAAGGAAAGTCGGAGCAGAAGTGGTTCAGATCCTCCAGAAGTTGATGAACAAGGAGAGCAAGGTTTGGAATAAGATGGTTTTCATTTTTTTTTTCAGTGTTTTTTATCTGCAAAATTCTTCCAATACTATTAATATCATTTTGTCATTCAACACCAGTTGTCGGGATGTTGTGTAGGTTAGGTTCACAATGGCGTTTTTATATATAAAAATATATACACTGCACATAAAAAACAAAAAAAAAGCTGTGCCGTGTAAACCTATGGGACTTACCTTGTTGCAGCCACACTAGCAGATGACGCAAGCGCACTCCAGAATGCTTCACATCGCATCTTTGAATACACGCTGTGCATAAGATGTGGCCAGATAGAAGGAGATGTGAACGCCGAGGGAGCATTCACACTATGGGGGTTGTTCACTAAAGTCCAAATTGTTGCGTATAGGTGCGAATTCGCCAGATAAAGAACGTCGCTATAGGTTGCTTCTGTCGCAGTCACGTCTTTATAATGAGAATATTCTCACAGTCACAACTTTATTATGGGAAAATTGTCACAATTTTAACCTTAAAAAATGGTCGCAGCTTTACAATGCAGAAATTGTCACAGATTTGATATGGGAATCCGCTGTTTGCGAATTCAACAGTCAAATTCGCACCTTAGTGAATAACCCCTTATGTTTGGTAAATACAATAGAAATGCACATCTAGAAAATACGTCGTACTGAAATATTCCGTTGTATTTTCTAGATTAGCGTTTCTAAGTATGCAGTGCATATACGCGCTGTATGACCTGGGCCTTAAGGTTTGTTTGTTTTTTCCCAAAAGACTGCAGTTACATTTACTCTGCAAAAGTCTTAAATGGCAATGCCATCCCAGCTACAGTACCTCTATATGTATATTGTTTTTAAAAAAACATTTTTTAGCCAAGTTGTTGACCTACAGATGAGTAGTAAAAGTAAATTCAGAAATAAATGCACTAACATTACCACCAACTCCCAGAAAATGAATGGTTGGACTTGAGTTTTGTGTAACATTGTCTCGTTGCATCTATTTTTAGATAAGAATGCGATGACTGGTTTTTCACCATCTCACACTCTTCCGTCTCGAAGAGCTCATTCTGTGTCCGCTTCTGGCTCTGCAAGCTTGACCCCTGGACCATCTTTGCCAATGCGACCTGCTTCTTCTCCTGTTTTGTCCAACTCAAATAGACCTCAGTCCAAGTATGTTTCAGCCAACAACGTTTTTTTTTTTTTAATCTAACAGTTTATGAGAAACAAATGCTATTTTATACATTTATTCAAGACAAAAACAAATATTTAGACTTTTTCTAATTCAGCAATATAAATTACTTGCATTTTTTTTGGAAGAGCAATAAAATCATCAGTAGATTTGACTAAGCCTGCTTTTGGCAGCTGAAAGTACCTTGTATCGTTTTATCATTCTGCCAAAATAAGCTGTAGACTTAAACTAATCTTGAGACTAAAAATAATTAGAATATTTTCTCTTTGTGGGAACTGCTGCAGCATAAATAGATAAATTGGTGCGCTTTGCCAGTTGAAATATGAGTAAAGAAATTGCTATTAAAAACCTGTTGGTTCTTTTTAAATTTATATGTAATTGCAGTACATGGAGCAGTTCGAGCTGGCACGGGAGAGTAAAGGGCGGGATGAAAGGTTTCCAATCATTCATGGTTTCTGACAGCAACATGAACTTTACTGAATTTGTAGAACTGTTCAAATCTTTCAGGTGTGTTTTAGTCATTCTTCATATTTCATAAGTGTCTTTTACAGTTTTACGAGAACATTTGTTTACTCATATTCTACCTTCTTAGTGTGAGGAGCAGGAAGGACCTTAAGGACATTTTTGACGTGTATTCCGTGGCTTGCAATCGAATGGGGTCAGAGCCAATCCCTCTTTACACTAATTTAACAATTGATGAGAATGTCAGTGGAGTTCAACCAGATCTAGGTTTGTTCAGAGCTTTCTCATATTAATTTCCTTAAGATTTTCAATTGGATTTTAACTCTACTGTAGAGTTATAATACTGTAATATAAACTATATCTTTAAACTATAAAGCTAATGCTATAAACTTGGGGGAGGCTGTAAATTACATAAAAGTTAGTAATAGTAGAAATCTTTAAGCTGTGTTTCAACAATATGTTTTGCCAATTACAGCATGGTACAATAATAAATTTAATAAATAATAGTAGAGGTTTATAGTTTTTCATTGACTTCATTGTACTGATTTATTTATTTTTTTTGTATTTAAGAAAAATTGGAATGTAACTTACAAAATGTAATCACATGTTTAAATAAGAACATACATAGAATGGACACAGGGTAGTCTGCTGCTACCGGGAATGTCGCAGAAGGGGCATTGTGCTAAGTTAGTCTGCACTAACTGCCTTAAAAGTAGTTAATATATCTTCAAGCCGCAAATCCAGTGACTGTGGCCCACCTGACCATATCCCCTTACCTGGCTATATGTTGATTTTACTGTGGGGCATTATCAATGCCTATAAATGCATATAGACAAGCTCATCAAATAAAACATTACAGGCCCATATCCATATTGTTTTGTTATGATCCAGGGGAAGGAGGAAAAACTGTCAAGCAGAACAGCTGCAGAATCAGCCTTGCAGGGTAAAATGTTCTTCCTGATCTCATTAATGTTTACCAAACTACTTTCATTGATAAATTAGTACCAGATTCAATCTGAAGAGGTTAATAGGAAAGATTGTTTTTGTTTTTATTTTCTATTTAAATTCTGTTAAAGTCTCCAGATTCTGCATATGTAAGAATTATGGTTAAAACAATAGGGAGAAAATGGGGCTCTTGTATGTAGCTAAAGACATATGTGAAATAACTGTATTTATATAACTTTTTGTTTATCTGCGTGTATCCTATATTATTTACAGTATTTATTTTGTCCATTAAATTTTCCAGACAATTTTTGCTACTGTTTGATATGAGTTAAAGGAAAACTAAAGCCAAAAAAATAAAAAAAAGACTGTTAAAATACTGTACTTACCTTATACTGAGCCAATTGATTACAGTCACAGCATAAGCTATGCTGTAGTTAGCTGGCTCCCGAAGCTTCCCCAGATGCTTCTTCACAGCGCTGGCTGACTGAGAAGCCAGCGCGAAGCTCCTCCTACCATGTTTCATCTCGGGTGAAAAATGGGTTAAACATCATCACACTCATTAATGGGGTCAGTGAGAATGCTTCCCACAATGAGCATGATGATGTTTGAAGCTGGTGAAACAACTGACAGGATGTATGCGCTGGTTTCTCAGTCAGCCAGCGCACTGTGAAGGAGGCATCGAAGGAAGCATTGGGTGCCGGCTAATTACAGCACCGCTCATGCTGGGACTGTAATCAATTGGCTCAGTATAAGGTAAGTATTTTTACAGTCTTTTTTTTATTTTTTGTTTTTAGGTCTCCTTTAAACCAATGTAAAACACAGACAAATTTAATTTTGTTGAGGTTGACTACCACTAGAAGCTATTAGGATTAGGGTCTTACTCCTGTCTTGGTATTGTAAAATATTTACAGATTATGTCAAACCTCCAAATATCAAGTGGAAAAATTCTAGACTAATTCTAAATGAATGTACAGTATATAGATAATTGATATTGAAATGCATTTTTCTTTGTGTAGACTACTTTACAGCACTTCATTCTCATTTGTTTTATAGATTTATTGACTAGGAATGTGTCCGACCTGGGTTTATTCATTCGCAGCAGACAGCAATTGTCTGAAAACCAAAGACAAATTTCTGACGCCATTGCCGCTGCCAGCATTGTGACTAATGGCACAGGAGTAGAAAGCACCTCCCTGGGCATTTTTGGAATGGGAATACAGCAATTTAATGACTTCCTGGTTAATTGCCAAGGGGAACACTACACCTATGATGAAGTTCTAAGTATTATTCAGGTCAGGGGAGAAAAAAAGAAATGTTATAATATGAACGTGTCTGCAATGACATTGTTATAAAGCTTACTGTGATCATTTTCTGGGAAGAGCTGCTCTGACTGACAGTTTAGAGTTATTATTATGAGAGTGCCTGCTTAATTTACTTCCATTTCTCATAGGGAATCTAAAATGACCTTAGGGATTAACATTTATGTTGATCCGTGTTTTAAACAGACACGTTTTATATGGGCATTGCTCCTCAAGAGATGATGGGGGTTTATTAAATCCTAATTTTCTTTGTTTACAGAAGTGAATGTTTTGCTTTAGGTTATGGTTACAGTAGGGAATTTAATGGTAATTCTTTACACAGTTCTAAGTGCTACAATCTGCTTTAAATAGGAAGCACTGGGAGGAACATATACTTTTGTGACTTCCTCTCTAACATACAGAGAAAACTCTATTTCCTGGGTATTTGCCTCCCTGGAGCTTAGGAAAGGCATCTGGCAGCAGATGTGTACATACACTAATATACGTAAATCCACTGCAAAGTGGCAGCAACACACACCCACACTAAAATTGTGCAGTAAATGACCTGTTTTCAGCAGCTGGGGGCAGCTTTTGGCCCATCTCTCTGCATGAACTGGAAGCAGGGGTCTCTATCACCTCAATGAAAACTGTGTCCCTGTCTGGAAGATTAGTTTTATATGTGATAATAACATACTTAAAACTCCTCATGAAAGGGGGATTCCCTGATCTCTTTATTAACGACTTGAGTGTTTTGCCTATGACACCTCTTTTTCACATGTGGACTAGGGGACTATTAAAATGCAGGTTTTTTTAAGGGGCTCATTCCTTCAGCTTGTGTAGGGTGGTTGTGGGGGCTTAAGACATAGGACAGTGAGGTTATAGTTTGCGAACTTCGATGGGTTGTTTATTATATTAGCACACTTGTTGGGGTGGTGTATGTTTTATATGCCTTAAAGGCGAACTAAAGGTAAAAAAGAAAAAGACATATTAAAAAAATACCTTCTAGTTAGTTGAAACATTGCAGTCACGGCTTGAACTATGCTGTGATTTCACTGCACAGAGGAAGACTTCACAGCCCTTAGGATGATAGAGGAGCCAGAGTGAAGCTCCGCCCACTTAGTGGAATCAATGGTGAAAAAGGGTATACACATCATCACGTTCATTGGGGGGGGGGGGGCAATGAGAACGCTCCCCTCACTGGCAAAAAAAAACCGCAATGAGTGTGATGATATGTGTGCTCTTTTGCATAAGTGGATAGGGATAAATAATCCTTCCTTCTCAAACACCTTAAAGTCTATAACAAAAAAGATAATGTATGTACATATCTACAAATTCCACACTTTTTCCATAAAGCAAGAAGTCACTAGTAAACAGTTATTTGATAATAATTATTATATGGGATTCAGCTGTCCGCGGATGATGAACAATCTGTAGCATGACAGGTCGGACAGTTTTGCTTTATGTTATAAATATGCTCATGATAGTATTGTGGTCTTGTATGTAGTGGAAATTTCCAGCTCTCCGTACAAGCTAATATATTAATAAATGAATGTGCACATTCTGATTCCAAGTAAGGTAACGTAACAGTGAGTATCATTTCAAAAGAGACTGCAAAGATAATATAACCAACAGACCATGAAAAGCAAATACAAATACAAAGCAATATTTATAGAAAATAAAATGTATTATAAATGGACACTGTGATACAACAATATAAGTCATTCCTGTTTAACCAAAGACTAAGTTTAGCAACATCATTTTTAAGGGAATTTGACCAGCAACGTACCTTTGCATAAATAATTAGGATGTGAATAAATCTAAGTATTTTTTTGCTTATTACAATGGGTGTTCATCTTCAAAATTTTGGGTATTGTTTAAAATGGAAATTTTTCAAACCTTTCAGAAAGGAGTAGTTGTAAGGCCCTCTGAGATTATAGAATGACTTTGTGCTTAGATTGGGATGAGTGTTCTGTTAAATGAATGATTGGACTGAAATGCTGTATAATGTTTAGGTATGTTACTATCAATAGTTGTGTATCATTAGAGCATGTCAAGGTATGCTGGGAGTTATAGTGCACCTGTGAAGCAAGATTCACACACTAGGATATCTGTGTCTATTACCTGACCATTTCTGTATTGACACTTGTCCAGTTTTAAAAAATGTGTATGTTTACATTTGAAAGGAAAATTATAGACTTGTATTGTCAAGGGCTGATTTGCAAGGGGGAGGGGGGGAGATACACACCGATGGGGGAGTTAAGCACTGGAGCTTATCTCACCCACCGGAAAGTATCTCCCCTCTACCCCTTGCAAATCACTCCTTGACAATTTGAGCCTCTAGTTATCATTCATCAAAGCATAAAGTCTACTTGACCTTGATGGGATGAACCTATACAACATTCATGTTGCAGCTCAGTGTACAAATATTACTTTGGCCTAAAAAGCACATTTTCTTTTCTTATTGTCTCAAAAACCTCACACATTTTGATTCATGTGATAGTCCACCCATAACAGAATGTTTGGTGACATGGCCTTGTGCTCAAATGCTGTGACATTTGGTATGATAGCATTGGCTAGAATAATGGATGCATAAGGCAAAATTTAATCAACTGTGAAAAGGCTGATTTTGCCTTTCCGAGTTTATTCCCCTGAGATCTCGGCAGTTTCTTTCAGCGAAAAAATTTGATCAATAAAATTCTATCGGTAAGTTTCGATCGAAAAGATCTTGCGATATTTACTCTGAGAAACTGCTGAGATCTCACAGGAATAAACTCAGAAAGGCGATACCGGCCTTTTCCGAGTTTATTACATTTTTCCCATAGTGTGGCAAACACAGCCACTTAAGCATATTTATAAATTGAATGCATGTATGTATATTACATTTTTGCTACAAAATGTTATCTACAGTATATAAAAAGAAAATACCAAGTGTTACAGATAGCGAGTGGTCAAATGGACACAAAGCAGAATTTACAATCATAGGTACAAACTTACACTAGTATTTTGTATTTGTTCATTTTTATATAGCGCTGATATATTATGCAGTGCTTTACAATTGGTGTTGTAAACCATAGCAAACAATCAGAAATTTCCTGTTTTATTGTTCATTGCAGGTGGAATCAGGTGTCTGATTGGTTGCCATGGATTATAGCACCAGACTCCATTTGCCTATGTGTTTGTGAATTTTCTCTCTCTTCAACCCCATTCTTTTTGCAGTATAACAGATTCAATAGAATTGAATGAAATACAGTTGTTGTTGCCTAAAGACCAGTGTGCTCAGGTGATTTAGTTGGTAGAATTATATCTTTGTTGTGGAGCAACAGAGTATAGTATAAGATGTAAAGACAACTACTGCATGAGCACAGCACATAAGTGTAACTCCCTTAACAACTCAAAACTGAATTAAACCAAATTAAAAGAAAATTCATTTTTTGTTCACTTCTTACAGAAATTTGAGCCTAGCATTAGCATGCGCCAGCAAGGACTGATGTCATTTGAAGGATTTGCAAGGTAATTACATGCAAGCTATTTGATTGCATCATGGAGCTCATTTGATATTAGTTTATTTATTTGTACATTTTATATTTTCAGATACTTGATGGATAAAGACAATTTTGCATCAGGAAATGACGAGTCTCTTGTGAATGTAGAAGACCTTCAGTTACCCCTATCCTATTATTTTATTGAATCTTCACATAACACCTACCTTACCGGACACCAGCTAAAGGGAGAGTCTTCAGTAGAGCTCTATAGTCAGGTGTGTAAAAGATTTAGAAAGAGGTATTTCTTGGTTTTATCTTTACAAGGCAAAACTGGTTCATTGGTTATATAATGGATTGCTTTGCTTCCTGTGTCTGCTGTTGTGTTCTCAAAGTTAGCAGATACTGATTTAACATCCAGTTGTTTGGTAGAACAAAACTCTGAAATGATCCAATCAGAAGCCAATGAAAATATCCAGTTGGACCTCTAAGGCCAGAAAATGACTGCCCATGATTTCTGTCCAATGGCTACCCTGGCACTGCAATGACACTGGGCCTTACTGACTAAAGTCACGATCTTACGGAGCACTTTATGTGTGCTTACTCTGGTATTTCTACTACTGACCAAGCGTCGGAGTCAATCGCAGTTGCAAAATCTACAATGTGTACTGCTCCAAATTCAGCTGTTTGACTTCACCACATCAGAGTGGCTAAACTAGTCTACTACTAAACATGAACTAAGGACAAGGTGACATACAAATAGATGTATTATTCCCTTATATACAGTTTGTGGGATATAGTGAGGATGACATCACTACACTGGGATAATTCACATTACTCCATATGACTTTGCATGGCTTCACATCCTACTTCTATCCGACTGATTTCTCCACACTACGCATGCAACTGCATCTGTAGCAGTCCATCTGTTCAACAAATCTATCAGCAGCTTCATCAATAAGGAGAAGTGAATCTGTGACTATTTTGACAATGCGATTCGAATTGTAGAGAGGTGATTTCATCCTTTATTCAATAAGGCCCAGTTCTGTCTCTGATTCAGTTACCAAGGTTAATAAATACATCCCACTAGTGATTGTGTATCTGTTTATAGATACATTGCTGAATAGTTTATAATAGAGGTTTTTGCAAATTTTGAGCAGAAACACATGTTTTAAGCCCTATCTACATTACTTCTCATTTTAATTCACCTTAAAGGAACAGTCTGGGCAATAAAAACATTGTTATTTAATAACTTTAATTAAATGCAATTTATTATCCATTTAAAAAGTAAATACATTTCTTACCTGTAAAGAAGTGCTATACAGCACTTCAGTGTTGCAAACTCCATCTTTAGTCTCTGCCGGTGACTCTACAGCAGCGGTTCTCAACCTGTGGGTCGCGACCCCGGCGGGGGTCGTGAGGCCATCCCTCTGGGGTCGAGAACCGCACCGGCACCCGGAAGCGCCCGCAGGAACCCTTCTTATAAGGGATCCTGCGGGGTGATGTCGGCCAAAAATGTCACCACGTGATACGCGATGTGATGATGTTTCGGCCAAACGTCACCACGTGACACGCGTACGTGATGACATTCGGCCAAAACGTCATCACGCATGGCGCGGTGACGTCAGCGCATGATGGCGCGGTGATGTCAGCGGGGGTCTCGGTCTCACAAAGGTTGAGAACCGCTGCTCTACAGTGCCCTGATTCACCCAATCCCTCTAAGATACGTAACCCTCTCCAGCCGCACTGATAATGAGGCTCCGCATCGGCATGTGCAGCTTAGAGGAATCGGGACACCGTAGAGTCGCCAGCAGAGACTGAACATGGAGTCTGCAACACAGAAGTGCTGTACAGCACTTCTTTACATGTTAAAAAAATTTTTTTTTTTTTTTATGGCTAATAAATTGCATTTAATAAAAGTTAGTAAATAACATAAATAAGTAAAGGTTTTTTTATATATTTGCCCAGACTGTTCCAGATCACAGACTGTGATCTTTATTATTGATGTAACAAATAATGACAAACAAAATTTGTCTCCTAGTTGTCTACATCACATTGCCTTTGTATTTATAGGTTTCAGTTTTCTGAACGGAAAGTCTGTATTTTGTAACCTAGTTTGAGAGTAAAGGAAAGGCAGTTCAGCAAATATAAATAATATCCTCTGTTTGGTGTTTAATAGCCATTCATCTTTAAGTCATCTATTGGAATTTCTTTATAAAAGTTCTATTAGAGTGTATAGATTTGGATACCCTCCAATGTAATAGTCTTCATGTCACACAATCTTCCCTCCATGCAAAATTAATTGTTTTTTTTTCATATTTCATGCAACTAGAGTGGATTAGAAAAGTACAAAAATGTGCATTCTAACTTGTAG
>WMED01028889.1:0-10368 GCA_019650415.1 Pipa parva | reverse complement strand
CCTCCACAAAAATGCAAAATGCCACCCAGTCAAGTTCTGCTGCCCCTACCTCCACACAAACCAAATAGGCCACCCAGTCAAGTTCTGCTGACACTACCTCCACACAAAATTAAACTGCCACCCAGTCAAGTACTGCTGCTACCTTCACAAAAAATTCAAACTGCCACCCAGTCAAGTTCTGCTGCCAATACCTCCACACAAAATAAAACTGCCACCCAATCAATTCATGCTGGTTCTGAATCCTCCACACATTCTAGGAATGCCACCCAGACATTTAATGATTCTGTAGCTCCTCCCACCTGCACACTTTCTCATTGAAACCATGCTGATACCTAGCTCCAGACAGTGTAATGATGCCACCCAGTCAATTCATGCTGATTCTGAGTCTTCCACACATTCTAGGACTACCACCCAGACATTTAATGATTCTGTAGCTCCTCCCACTTGCACACTTTGTCATTGAAATCACGCTGATGCCTAGCTCCAGACAGTGTAATGATGCCACCCAGTCAATTCATGCTAGTTCAGAGTCCTCCACACATTGTAAAATTGCCACCCAGTCATTTAATAATTCTGTAGCTCCTCCCACCTGCACACTGTCTCTGTTAAGTCATGTTGCTGCTGTAGCTCCTCCCACCTGCACACTGTGTGTCACAGCTTGGTTTTTCTCAAATGGCTCAGACATTCCTGTGTCCCAAAGTCAGTTATGAGGTAAGTTTTGCCACTTTATCTACTCTGATCAGTGATTTGTGAAGCGCTTCGGTCAGCTGCAGCTGTCATCTGCCTGTCATTTTTTAACACAGCATTGTAGGAAGACCAAACCATGCTCCCTATGCCTATTTTAGCATGGCAAACTGTTCTGTGACACCCTAGATGCTCTAAGCAGCCCGGAAATTGGGTATTTTGGACCCGATTCAGTACGAATTTTTTTGGACCGAATCGAATTTTTCAAAAACATTCGGCGAATCAGCCAAATCGAATTTTTGAGAAATTCGGCCAACTCTACCTGTTTTACACTCATTTCATGTCAGGAAAATGACATACTCTCGTGGTCGTGACATTCTGTCATGGTCATGATATTCTAATGTAGTCGCGGCACATCAATCCAGCACAGACGTGGTTGCAGTATTCTGACATGGTTGCAGTATTCTGATGTGGTCGCGATATTCGGACGCAATCATGTTTCCCACCAAGTCTATTTAAACCTGCTTGCCCTCAGTATCAGTGCCCAAATATAGAACTCCGTTCCTGGATCCTGGGTGCGATTTTGTTTCCTGTTCCTAACTTCTGTGTATGACCTTGGCTTGTTTCCGGGACCTGTTTGATCTCTGCCTGCCCTGACCTTCTCCTTCATTTAACTAACCACATTTGACTGCTGCCTGTCTCAGCCTTCTGCCAGTTTAACTACGGTCCTCTTCTCGTCTGCTTCACCTGACCAGCTGTGGACAGCAACCCTAGGGTTCGCAACCTGGGTATCTTCCTGCCACTAAGCCCAAACTCCCTTGTGGTTGTCTCTGGTGAAAACCAAGAGTGCCTTAGGTTCTGCGCCCTGGGAGTTGATAGAACTAAGATCACTCTGGTCTTTGTGCCATCCATCTCCCAGCTGCTGTCTCCTTCTCCTCCACCACTGGGACTGTTTACTTTATTCTAACTAACCTGGTTCCCTCCATTTTATAGGTGGTAAATAATTTTTCATCCATCTATATGACAGACATGCATGATCCTTTAAAAGTACCTCATTCAAATTCAAGTGTATTTTTGTGACATGGACTGGAATTCTCAAAGCTGTTCTCTGTTCTTATTACAGAAGGGTATGACTTGTGAAGTACAAATATACTAATATGATATAAGGGTGAGTTTGTCTAGCCTTGTCATATTTTATGAATATAGTTTTAAGCAATGAAGTGTTTGGTCAACAGGTCTCAATTCAATTGAACATTATTGATATGTGACAATGAAAGCATCACTTGTATTTCAATTCTTATTAGGCAAATGTTTGATCTTGATATTTGAACAAATCCTAAAATGGACACCATGATTTGGCCCCAAATCCACTGTAGGAAACAAAGAAGAATGTACAAAATGCAGCATTCTTTGCAGAAATTTTACATATATTTTAAAATACACGCACACAAGCAAAGCACAATGCACACAGATGCAAAACTATGAGGAGGAAAATTGCACAATATGAGGAGAAAAAAAGCAGACTGTGGAGGAAATTAATTTCTGAGGTTAGTTAATATAACAATTTCCTCATGGAAAGACCCTTTAATAAGACTGGGTTCTCAGGGAACATCCCAGAAAGAAATCATTTTGGTTAGCTATTCCCAGTGTTCACTTATACAAAACTGAAGCCTTGGACTTCCTGCAACAGTGAAACATCTGAAACCTGTAGGCAGACATATGGCTAATTGATGTTCAATGTCAGATAAATGGTTTGACCAAGTGGTAAGGTTTTTGATGGAGAAATAAATGAAAAGGTCATGACCGGCAGCAGACTTTGTATTTAGGAAAAAACTACACTTATCATACAAATATGTGCATTTTTATAAGGGTAATTTGTAATATTTACCTGCATTTTTAGGGCATTCACTTTATATGCTTAATCTCAAGATATAGCCTGTTTGCTTCACCAGTTTTCAGCTAAAATAATATGGACATAGGTTTTTCCAGGATGATATTTCTTAGAAATTACATAACTGTGCTCGCTACATTTTTTTGGTACCAAAAACTGCCAACCAGTACTTCTGCAACTCCAGTCATTTGAACCAAGGTAAGCTACTGAGAGATACTGAAACTAAGAAAATACCTATATCAGGGCACATCAGTAGTGCAGTAGTTGTAGGCAGGTAAGGGAAATCCCCAGAAGAATGGACATGGGCCTCTTGCCTTCATTTAAAATGACATCTCTAAGTAAACTGTGCAAATCAGCTACTTTTAACACATTTTCTCCTCATTCATTCATTCTTGAAACTGCATTTTTTATCTTGTATTTGGAAACTCATTTTCTGAGACATAGATGTAACAAGATACCTTTCAGAGGCATTCCACTAAGGACTGTGGATACTCAAGAGGTCCTAGAAATACAATGATGTGTATACTCATGTTTATCTGCATTAAATGCTAGATGCAAAACAGTACTGGTGTGCTTTCTAACATTTGACTTCAGGTTTTATCAATAGTAGTCAATACACAATCCACAGTCATAACAGTGAGTGTAGACTTTTACAGTCTGATGATGGTCTGCTTGTGTACTCTAATCTACACATGACATTAAGGATAATTGTAAAAAGGGAGTTAAATTACCAATGTGTTCGATACCATTCCAATTGTGATTGTTTTCTTACAGGCAAGTGCACACCAAACATCATCACATTTATGTGTCTGAATTCAACATTATTCAATCAATGAACCGTAAGGTATTCAAGTACACTTCCATTTCGTGTCATGTAGATTTCTTTCACATTGTATCTCAACAACCTACAAGTTCATATATTGCATTTCTCCATGATTTTCTGCCTGAAAAGTTACATAGCTTTTTGTGTAATTCAAGTGCTTAGTTTGGAACAAGTGCAATGTACCAGTCCAGCAGCAAAATGAGATCTGCCTTGTGTCATTATAAAACAGAGATATGTATTTATATATCCCCATTCCCCACTATTCTTCTAGTCTGCATATGGGGAGATTTATAAACTTCATGCTTGACATATTTGCATTTTAAAAAATGTAACATTTGGGTAGATTTAGAGAATGCAAAATGTACAGTTATTTGAAACAAGTGGAAGGGGTGGAAGTATATTTAAAAAATTCTTAAATATAAATTTGACTGATTATAACTGATTCTCTTAAATACTACACTACAAGATTCTTCCCTGCCTTGCACTTTCACAGTTTTACAAATACTTCTGTGATTTTGCCCTTATCTTGAAAAGATCTACTAATAACATTTACAAATATACAAATATATAAGATAAAGTTTCCATACCTGATGCAGACTGGGGTATCTGACATTTGTTAGGCAGTAATATGCTGTTATCAACCCTTTTTAAATGCCTACACTCACATCACAAATGTTAACCACAAGGGTGCACAACATATTCATTCATACATGACTCAATTTTTGTAGTGTAAAAAAGTAGCAACTCTTCTTTTCTTTCTATATATACTGATAAAAAGTACATCTTTGCATATTTCTTTCTTTCATATATATATGTTAAGCTAGGATAGAGTGGTTGTGTTGGTAAACAGATAAGCATTGTGATACCTTTTTTATTGGACTAATAGTCAGTTTATTTAAATTAGCTTTCAATAGGTCTGTCTTCCCTTCATCAGGTTATAGGTTAGTTTTGTAACACAGTGGTTGCTCTGGTCCTGGGATTTGAACCCTGAATGTTCTGTTGGCAGGCGGTGTTCTTTCCTCTATGCCACAGAGATGCCTGAAGGCTATATCCCTTTCTAGTTATTAGTACCTGTTTCCAGTCCTACTCGCTCCTGTTTTCCCCTCTCACACAGCTTCCTTGTATTATGGGATTCGTTTACTCCCATCTGGTAGCTTGTTACCAGCCAATTCTCCCACTAGGCTCTGCCTATATATACACTGCAGGCAGGCTGTCTCATTGCCTGATTATAGGTCCTGCTATCCTGAGCTCTGGTTTCCTGAGCCCTGGTATCCAGGTACATTCCTGTTACTCCGAGTGATCCCAGTTTACCTGTTGATATCCTGTTCACCCTGCTCTTGGTAGTTCCCGCCTACTCTTCTGCCAACTTCAGCATCACCAACAGGTGGCTCCCCAGGGGCTGTGACCTGGGGATCCCCTTGTGGCAAAGCCCAGTACCTCCTTGCGTGAATTTAAAGGTGAAGACCTGTGTTCCCTTAGACTCTGCACCTTGGGTGGGGCCAGCTAAATCCGCTGTGGTGTCTTGCAACCTCAACTTATCCTGACAAGTTTAGCATTGCTTGTAACCTGATGAAGGGAGCTAAGACCTCTTGAAAGCTCGTCTAACTAAACTGACTGTTAGTCCAATAAAAAAGGCATCAATGAATATTGCAATACTCATCTCTTTTATATAAATTAGGATAGAGTGGTGGTGCTTGTCAAGTGTATTTATGACTGTTCCAATAAACCTTCTAAAAGCTTGTTTATTAAAAAAGACTTTATATAGACAAATTAGCCAGTCTCAGATATAGCTTTTTTTTTGCCACTCTGCCCTGAAGGCCAGCATCCCGGAGTCGCCTCTTCACTGTAGACGTTGACACTAGTATTTTGCAGGTACTATTTAATGAAGCTGCCAGTTGAGGACCTGTGAGACGTTGATTTCTCAAACTAGAGACTCTAATGTACTTGTTCAGCTGGGCCTCCCACTTCTCTTTCTACTCTGGTTAGAGCCTGTTTGTGCTTACCTCTGAAGGGAGTAGTGCACATCGTGGTAGGAAATCTTTAGTTTCTTGGCAATTTCTCGAATTGAATAGCCTTCATTTCTCAGAACAAGAATAGACTGTTGAGTTTCACATGAAATTTCTCTTTTTCTGACCATTTTGCGAGTTTAATTGAACAAACAAATGTAATGCTCCAGATTCTCAACTAGCTCAAAGGAAGGTCAGTTTTATAGCTTCTCTAATCAGCAAAACTGTTTTCAGCTGTGCTAACATACTTGCACAAGGGTTTTCAAAACATCCAATAGTCTTCTTACACAGTTAGCAGGCTGTACCTGTTAATGAAATGTTAACCGGTAAACAGTTAACAGCTCTTCCCTAGTATAAGTGCTATTTTGTTTGGGTATTTGCATTCAGACACAGGCAAAAAATACAATTTATATCACTATGGTCACAAATTTACTGCAGAAGTGTGCTATAAACTCTAGTGTAGTATAGGGCTGAGAGCCAGAGGTTGCAGAATCATGATATATGATTCATTTACTGAAAGGAAAATTACAGGGTTACAGTAAACGATCTGTTCTATGCAACCACCTTAATTTTTTGTTGGACTTCTACTAGGTCTGAAATAGATAACCATAATCACTCTATTGCTCCAGAGCTATGACTCCAAGGGGGTAATTCAGCATAGTCCGAACTTACCCTCCGATCGTATGCCTCTGTTCGCACACACTGTTATAATAGTGTGTGCGAACAGAGGCAAAGGATCGGAGGGTAAGTTTGGACTATGCTGAATTACCCCCCAAGCCTGTAATAATATCTGGCGCAGTAAAATTAAACATTAGAAAAGCCTTTATTATGTAACCAGTTAAATATTTTTATATTGAGACTTAACAATATAAAATAATACCTACTAGATTAAAAATAACACTTGAGCAATTTGTTTTTATAGGTAGACAGCACACATAATAATATGTTCTGTTTAGTGGGTCATCATAACTGTTCTTTGGAAAGTGAGATATTTAAAGTAGAACTAAATTTAATTATATTGTCAGAGGCAGGGGTGGAACTTCAAGGGGCAGGCTGGGCTGCATGATCTGCAACTGGCCCCCTCTCCTGGGCCGTTGCATCGGCACTGAGCCCATCTCTCGCAACGAAATACAGAGTGGCAGCTGAGCCCCCTGTAGGTACGCCACTGTAACAAACCTATTTATGTCTGTCTCTTTAGTAAAATACTGTAAAATATGATGATGCATTGTAAGTAAAAGATGTTACCACCTGGGATATGCACAAGATTTATTGCAGCCAGTAATCACAGATACACATCTATGAACGGGCCTATGTAGCTCAGTGGTTAGCACTGCTGCCTTGCAGCACAGGGTTCTGAGTTCAGTTTGACCCTGGGTCTTATCTGCATGAAGTTTGTATGTACTCCTTGGGTTTCCAATGAGCACTCTGGCTTCCTCCCACAATCCAAAAATCAGTGTGTGACTGAACAAGGAAACTTGGTTGTAAGCTCCGCAGCGCAGGGACTGAAATGAATGATGAATCTCTGTAAAGCGCTGCATAATATATCAGCACTGTATAAATGAATTTTTTTCTGTCCTATAATTGTCCATTTCTTTCAGAATGGATCTATTTGTCAAGACGCATTGTCCTAATTTCCAGCATTTTATCCTTTCTCTGGAATCTGTAAAGCAAAATACCTTTCATGGTTTTGTAATAAACTGGAAGTGAGTAACAGTGGGATATCAAAGGAAATAATACTCCAGTTGCAGTAGCTTCTGGGGTCGCCTCCTGAATGTGGCTTATACGATATCTCATCTATGCTGACACCTTTCACTCTCAATTATTTGGCTGCTGTCAAAACAAATCCATCAAATTACAGTGCTGTGTCTTCATGTTGCCGTTAGATTGTAAGTTAGCTACATTAGCTTTCAAATAGAGGGAAGTATACATTTTTATCTGTATTATTTATTTAACATTGCTCTATCCCTAGTGAGTTATCTCACAAGCATGGCAAATTCAAATTATCTTATGTCAAATGCTGAATAAGTTCTGCTACAAAATGTGCTTTTTCAATCACAGCACACCAGGGAATACACACGCATAAAAGAACAATAGCATGATGAAAAATATTTCATTACATTATTACCACTGTAGTAGTAAGTTGTTTACCTTATATTAAACATATATGAATACACAGAATCAAATTTGATACAGTCCACTGAAATAAAACTGGTCACGGTTCTGTCTGGAATTTAGTATTACCTTCCTCTAACCCTATTTAGTTTCTAACAATAAAAACATTCTCACTAAAGATGTAACAGTACATTCATGCAATACATGCAGTAGGTACTGACAAAATGTAAAGTACTATATGCGGTAAATGATTCAATTCAAATTTTTATGCACATACGGATGTAACGGTGCTAACTTTGGTATTTAACACTTTGGGGGAAGTTTCTAAAATATGAAAAGTTTCTTTTGACCACTTGAACACTAGGGAAACAGTGTTAATAATTAAAAATTATTTTATCACTATGTCGAAAAGTAACTTTTTAATGCATTTTTTTTTTTTTACATCAAAAAGTTGTTTTCGATCCTATAAAAATGAATGGAAAGCTTTTTAAGTTTCCCCCCTTGGTGTTGGTGTTATTTATGTATGTATAATTATATTTATAAAGCGCCACAAATTTATGCAGCGCTACACAATTCAGCAATAGAAATACAATAGAGACATGGGGAAAGTGCATTAAACAATACAAGTAAAATATCACAAGGAGACTTTGCTTTAAGTGCTAGGTTGCACTTGACAGAAGAGGTTGGAGGTCCCTACCCTGTAGAGCTTACAATCTAAATGCATTATGTTAACACAGCTACTGGTAAAACAATATGATATCCTGATACATTATATCAAATGATAAGACTTCCCCACCTGCTGTTTGTGTGAGGCATGATGTTTACCAGATTAGCTTTAAAAACTAAGTTTTTGGCCATGACTCCAAAGTACGTATGTATTATATAAAATACCATAGAAAACAATGGAACTGGGAGAGAGCTGTTTGCCAAGATGGCAACTATCAGTAAAGTCCAATGCTGTTTAGCACTGACTAAAACAGTTTGAACTATTGCATTGTACATGGTTTATAACAACATATTCAGTATCCAAATCAGTATTTTATGCATGCTTAATGCACTTTATATGATACTGAGTAAAAAAATGAACGAGCACCCCAATTTCTACCAGAAGCAAGACTACTTCTACACAGAACACATTTGTTTTGCTAAAAAGAGTGAGCTAACACATCTGGTATATTATATACTAACTGCATAGGTACTTTGTCCTCTCACATATGAATTTTTTAAAAAGCTGTTTCTGTGAGAATAGTGACTTCATACTACCATTTAGCATATTATATATCTATTGCATAGCGTTATATACCATAACCATAAAATATTAATTTTCTCCTATATTTATTAATGAGAGGTGTTTATTCAGGCCAGAAATACAATACTTCCAAAATTCTGCAATGTTTTCTCGGCACCCCATAAAATATAAAATAGTATGTATGGTTGATAAAAGACCAAAGTCCATCTAGTCCAAACTTGGTAATTCCATTTTCATGTTGATCAAGGATAAAAAAAATGTCCATATAGTCCAGCTGCGACACAATAGCCATAAGAATGTAACAAGGAATATTTTTATAGAATGTTGTATCTGCAGTAAAGGTACCATATAGCCCTGGGCTTTCTGGCAGCTTAAATGTCAGATACTCTGTCAGTCTCCAGAGTTTAGAACTGCATCTTCTATGTGCATCTGCTTTGATACCAAGCTTTTAGACCACAATACACAGTGAACCAAAAATATTATGCAAATAGAAGAAAATAAATGATACAAATCCAGTTGGTAGTATGGTAGTAAGTGCCATGTTGTTACACTGCAACCCACCTCTTTCCTGTTTGTAGCATATATAGCAGCATGGATAAAATGTTTATATCATTTTTTTCCAGATTAACAAAGGCAAATGTATCATGAATGAGATCAGTACACAAATGCCTACATGTGGAAGCAGATACAAACTTTCTGTGAATGCTGCTAAATGTTACATTAGTAGGATAGTGATGGGACAGAGCCAACCACACTGCAATGTGAAAATAACATGCATCTCTGAGGAAGCTTTAATTCTTCTACCAAAAATAAAACAATATAACCAAATTCCTAAAAATGCATTTATTTACCGGTGTAATGAATATGTCCAGGGAATCTTCCCAATTAAGGGGGTAATTCATCAAGAAGCGAAGTGAGATACGATCTGTTCGGCTCACTTCGCTAATAGTAGTATGCGCATGCTGATGTCCTGTACGCAGACATCAGCATGTGCATTAAAGGGATTCCCGTCTCGTCGAGGCAACTCTTTTGTTCTCGCCGAGACGGGAATCCCTTTAATGCGCATGCTGATGTCCGCGTACAGGACATCAGCATGCGCATACTACTATTAGCGAAGTGAGCTGAACGGATCGTAGCTCACTTCGCTGCTTGATGAATTACCCCCTTAAATCTACAGCTCAGAGGTGAAATTTACTAAAGTCGGAGAGACTGCTCTCGAGTTTATCGCGCAAGATCTCGTGTTGTTCCCGCTAGATTACTGCACAAGTTTTTTCCATCTTGATTTTTTTTTATAGAAAGGTAGCCATACTTCTAATATAAAGTATGGCTACCTTTCTATTGAAAAATATAGAAAAATCGAGATTGAAAAAACTCGCGTGTTAACCTCGTGGGCACAAAGTGAGATCTCGCATGATTAACTCAGAAAGAGCAACCTAGAGTACGTATATACTCGTGTATAAGTCGAGAAATTTAGGTAAAAAAAAGCATTTAAAATCCTATTCTCGACTTATACACGCGTATAACCTATAATACCTACCTACTGGAGCTTCCTCTCGCAGCTGTCTGCGGCTGTCTCCCACTGAACGCACTTGCTATGAATATT
>WMED01028888.1:0-10368 GCA_019650415.1 Pipa parva | reverse complement strand
AGAACAGACCTTTACAGGACATTTCATTATTTTCCCAAATTCTTACGAAAATATATTCAGTATATACTACAATGAACTAACTCTACCAATTTATTATATATTTTGGGAGTCTGAGTCGGTCCATTTTATAATGACTCAGACTCCACCAAAATGAGCCCCGACTCCGACTCCACAGCCCTGGCAATAATAACAAGATATAAGGTATTTGGGATTAATTTATGATTAGTCCAAGAATACTTCTCATATCACAATGAGAAAACATTCTGATTGTCCTAAGGGAGTTGGTTCTAGTCCCTGTAAATCAAATCCATGAATAGGAAAAATGCAGTTTACATTTTTTTCCTTTCTAACTCTGTTGCTAGGACAGCTGTGGAATTAAGAAAGCTTTGGTGGTGCCCTTTATTCAATGAGAAGAGCCCTTCATATTTTTTTCATAATCCATAACTGGCAATTTCAAAGTGGGCCGGATATTAGAATGTGTTATAATAAATGTATCTTAAATCGATACCCCTGCCTGTGCCTAAAAGATAGTTTTTTTTTTTGTATGATTAGTTGTATTACATGTGTTAATTGTTTTAATGTAACCCCAAGAAACAGAATTCTATAGTTCTAAAAGTTTTGTCAGACTCTAAATTAGGTTCTCAATATGATATTGCTAAAAAGGTATGCCATCAGAATATTACCTTCATTAATGTGACCTAGTGATGGCGTTTTCTTTGTATTACATTACTTTTTCTTCTCTAAACCCTATAAATGTTGGTAAACCCCTACAAAGAAAGAATATATCACTTTAATACCTTGTTATGTACTCTGCATCTATTAACGGCAACCTACCGTATTTGCCAGAGTATAAGACAACTGGGCGTATAAGACAACCCATAACTTTTCCAGTTAAAATATAGAGTTTGGGATATACTCGCTATAAGACTACCCCTCTTCCAAGGCAAATCCTGCTTGGATTGGTCAGCTCTCCCTGCTTGCCCAGCCCTCCCTGTCTCCAAGATTATCAGAGCACCATCACACTGTGCTGCCCCTACAAGCCCTACCCTCTGAAGGAGGGGGCGCTATCTTAGTGCTCACCCCCCTCCTTTTCTCTCTCCCTACCTAGCTCCTCTGTTGCCCGGCTGTCTGTGCTGAGCGCTATAGCCTTTCCGCTCCCCAGCAATGATTAAACTTCATGTCACTCACAGGAATTTACATCAATGCTGGGGGAGGAATGCTGTAGTGCTCAGCACAGACAGCTGGGCAACGGAGGAGCTAGGTAAGGAGAGAAAAAAGTGATACCCGGCGTATGACGACCCCCAACTTTTCAGATGATTTTCAGGGGTTAAAAAGTAGTCTTATACACCAGCAAATACAGTATTTCAGATTTGATTTAAATACAATAGAAAATATAGAATAAATATTTAATATATATGATCTATATACTGTAATAACCCATTATCTACAAGATAGCTGTCAGTTATCATATACATATAATAGTCTAAGAAGAAATCTCTATAGTGTATAATGGGGTTATTGACTGAAGTGAGAATTCAGCTGTCGAATTCTGAAACAGGGGATTCCCATAGCAAATCCACAACCATGACAATTTAATTTATTTTTTTTTAATGAAGTTGTGACTACGATAGTAGCAGTCTATTTCAACCATCTTTACCTGGTGAATTCACACCTTCATGCAACAATTCAGACTTTAGTCAATAACCCCTTAAATGTCAATTCTGGAAGCTTTGTTAAAAATGCTTAATCACACACTCACTCTTTTAGGCTAATGTGCTCATTCATTGACCCTGGTATTCCTATAAGCAATGTATTTTCCTTGCTGTTGACGTTTTGTAGAAGCAGTTCCTTATGTTCATTGTATGGGAGGACAGTGAATGTTACTATAAATTTTAAAACCTTCAAAGTTGCGGTTTTGTCCTTTCTGGGAAGAGTGCAACTCTTGCTAGTTGACTGTGTGCAGCTTATGCACATATATATTTTTCTATGTTTTAGGGCGTAAACATCATCACGTTCATTTGTGGGGGCCAAAGAGAAAGCTCCTTGCAATGAGGGTGATGATATGTGAGGCCGGGGAAGGAGAAGGTGCTGCGCACTGGCTTCTGAGTCAGCCAGCGTGTGCTGTACAGGAAGCGTCGGGGGAAGCATCGGGAGCTGGTTAATTACAGCTCATGCTGTGACTGTAATCAATCAGCTCAGTATAAGGTAAGTATTTTAACTGTTGTTTTTTATTTTTTGACTTTAGGTCTCCTTTAAGAAACAGTTGACATATTTCTAAATACAGGCATAGATCTGTAGTCATGCTGAGTGCTCAACAAAGACATACAGATATATTAAGAAAATGGTTCATCCTCTAACAATTATTTGACATGTAATTATCACTGGCAAATAAATGATTTTTGAAAATACATAATACCCTGTTTCTCCAAAAAATAAGACATCCCCCGAAAATAAGACCTACTGCAATTTTTTTCCAAGCTTAGTAATATAAGGCCTCCCCTGAAAATTAGACCCAGCTGCAGTAAAGTACTGGAAATATACCGTATGGTACAGAGTTTCCCAGAAAATGACACATCCCCTGAAAATAAGACATTAGGAGCAAAAATTAATATAAGACCCTGTCTTATTTTCGGGGAAACATGGTATATATTTATTTTTGTTGTTTTTGCATTTGTAGCCGCTTTCTTATGGAAGCCCCTCCTCTCTCACCTATTTAGTCGTATGTCGCCGACTTTGATCCACAGGTTGGAGAATTCTGAAAGAAACAATCGTAAAGAAGCAGGTAGGCAGTAGCTCTGTGAGGTTGTACACTTGAAAGATTCTGATTGGTTACCAAGAATCCTCAAGCTTTTCATCCAGATCCATGACTTAAGATTCCAAATTTACTGCTGAAGAGGAAGTAAGTGACAGAGAGAAGGGGCTTCTAAAAGAAAGTGTTTATAAACTGGAAAGACATGAAAATAATTAAATAAAATGTATTGCAAAGGCATTTATTTAACAGTGACATGCAAATGACCATTGGAAGGCTGGACTGTTCTTTTAAGCTGACAGAATAACAGAAAAAGGATATCTTTTTTTTTTACATACGAAATATCATTAAAAAGTATTTATTTTTTGGTTACGTTTTCCAGCTATTACCCAAGCATGCTCAGCAGAATAAATGCTGCAAATGATCCAGTTAGGTCCTGAAAATAAAATCAAAAATGTATCTCTTTCAGAGCAACAAGAATATATTAGAAAAAAAATGTTTGAATTGGGGTGAATAATACAACATCTAAAAAAGTTTTTGACGTTCTATGCCCTTTACTTTAGTTTTACATATACATTATGCCTTTATCTACTGAGTCACTCCCTATTATGAGTCACTACTATATGGCACTGCTGATGACGTCACTCCTGGCGGGGAGAAATGGATTTCTAACTATTACAGATTCTCCCAAACATGGGCTGAGACAGCAGCTCTGGACACACCCATGGGTGGAAAATAGGGAAAGTTCAATTGACTGCCGAGGTTGTAGCAACAAACATTAAAGCTGTTAGAGTACAGAGAAGAGGAAGTTATGCCTGTCCATCTACTGGTTTAGTTACATCATGTAACACATTCAGACCGAGTGATGAGTAAGTCATTGGGGGTCTGATGTTTTAGATTGTATAGAAATTGTTGCAATGAATGAGATCAATATGTAATTCAAGCCTACAAAGCAAAAGGATTTGCAGACAGAAGGAACTTTGCCCTACTGCCAGTTAAGTAATGATGTAAAACAATTATCTGAAAACTGATAGTGAAGTAACAATCCCGGAGAGCGTTTAAAAGGTTTTGTTGTTTGGCACTCTCATATTATAGGGGAGTTGGCCAGTGAGGACATTATTTCACTGCCTGACTTTGCACATGACTATGAGTTCTTATGAGTGAACCTTTTGTTTCATTGTCCTTCTCTGCCAACATGGGAATTCAGCCATTTGTAAATGTGGTATGTATGTTAGCTTGCAGCACTGCTGCATTTTCTCCTCAGGTGTAAAAATATGTGCAAGCAAATCTTACCTGTTTATTTCCTATAGTAGCCTGCTCTATCCTGGAGAACAGAACATAGAAACCTCTTTCCTTAGCAGCTTTGGAGACCTGAGGGTCTGTTGCATGACGGCTTGGCCTGGCAGTGGTCCCTGGGACTTGCTCTTGCCTAGTTTGCTTTTTATAATTTCCTTCCTGGTGCACAATCCTGACCTGTATATGACTTCTCTGTTCATACTCCTTGTGATGTCTTCTTTCTCTATCTTCATTTCCTCATTTCTGCTTTCCATCAGCCTCCAAAAAAGATATGGGATTATACTCCGGGGGATTGCTCAATCCTTAAAATAGAGGATGGGAAGGTAATGAAGCTTTCTCAATTGTGTTCTACAGTAATCACTTCCTTTTCTAATCATTTTGTGTGTGTCCGTGACATTTAATCTGTGACATATTGCTTGATCTTTTTTTTTTTTTTTTATTGTATACTATGTAATTAAAGGACTATATATTTTGCAATAGGGGTTGAAATATTTTGGAAATAATGAATTCTTTTATTTGTGTACATGCCAAATTTTACTTTGCTCCCAGATTGTGAATTTGCGCAGTGCTGTCACAACTAATCTGACCGTGTGTATTTAAATTTGGGACAAATTTATAAAGGTTATATCAACCTTTTTGATTCATTTCAACAATTTTTTTTTTTAGGCAGTTTATCTGCACTTCTTACCATTGATTTTCTGAACATTCCGTTTTTACTTATTTAAAAAAGGCCAATAAAACGTCAGAAATATCGGTAAAGATGCATATCGATAAATATCAATCACTTCAAAATCCACACACTTTGCACTATTTACCATGTGTTCTATTGTATGTCAATATCGGCGGTCTTTTCCAAGGCAATAACTCATCTGACTGTAGCAAAATAACCAGACTTACTCCATAGGAATTAATAGGATTATACCAGTTTAAAGCAGGTAAACACTTCTCAGATAAAAGAGAATTAGACGAAATGGCTACATAATAAAGACAGCAATATCAATATATTGTTGATATAGGCACATGCATTTATTTAAGCAACCATTTGACTTTCTAAAATAAATGTAGATACCTTATAAGAATTATGTTATCTGGGATGAAAATTAACATTTTTCTTGTGATTCAATTGTTTGTTCAAAAGTTATGGGTTCTTAAAGTATACTTGTCACCTCAAAACTCTAATACTAATTCAGGTTGTACTAATGAAATAAACTTTTTTGTAAATATAGATGTATTTTAAAAAATGTACCTTTAAACAGCGTTTCTCTGTCATCTTCCCTGTCAACCTGCCTTTTCTTTCCCGGGGCTAAATGATGATTGACATTATAGCTCCTCCAATGAGATCCTTGCTAGATTGTGATTTAAGGGATCTGAGATGAATGCTGTATAAAGGTTCTTTTTTTTTTTTAAATACATATATATTTACAAAAACATTTATTTCATTAGTAGAACCCAAATTAGTATGAGTTTTGAGGTGACAGGTGCACTTTAATGTGGCCTTACAAACGTTAGTCTGGTTGAGTACCATGTTTATTTCTCACCAAGCCATTTAACAGTTATAACAGTCTAAAAGGTCATTGCCTGGTGTGGATGCAATCTAAACAGATTGATTAATTTAGCCTTTAACATTTATGGCCAAATAAATGATATTTATCCTGCAATCCTGATATTCATCCTGCAGGCTCAGTAATCTTAATGACCATTTGTCAGGCAGCATCAACGTTTTTGAGACTTCTACAAAACATAATTTTATTGCTTAGTAAGTGATTTTGTATTGTGCAGTTTTCTGCTATCCCCTATTAAAGATAGAATATTGCTGTGATGTTAAAGGTCTGGATTTCTGAAAGGAAACCTCTCTCTGTGTTGGGATAAGGTTATTGTTTATCAGCACAGATGTGGGATATTTATAAGAAAAAACATTTTGACCTATCCAAATTTTTAATTTTTTTTGCTGCATTTTCCCTTTCATTTTTGTTTTGCTACTTTTTCAATCAATAACAAACTTTTGAACTTTTATCATCTCTTCTGTTCCAGTGTTCAAAATTGCAATGGCCCATCATCCCGTAACAGAGGCCACTGAGAAAGTTATAGTAACATTTAAAGGCGTTGATCTGCAGCGTAGAATAACTTGATTATTAGATAAAGGGGATATTTATCAAGCAGATGCATATTTCTACACTGCTACATACTCCTTTTAATTGTTTCTACCAAGTTCTGTGTTTATCATCTTTTAGCGTTTTTACCCATGATAAGCCCTAACTAAAGCTGCTGCTATCGATAATGAAAATGTATTGTGAAAGAAACAATGAAAACAAGTAGTATCTTACCATTGTTTCTGCTTGATAATCTTGTCCGTGAATTAAGATTTACAAATGCCAGGCCTCTACCCAATTGAATACCCTGTATCCCCAATGCCTGCCTTGGCATAAACTCTGTATACTTCTCTATTATTTATTAGCACACTGTCAAGCAGTTGAAGCTTATTTCTCATTGGTTGCTATGAGTTACTGCATTAGTGCAATGTTGCAACTTTATTACTAAAAAAATAAATATTATTTATTACTACCACAATAATATTACATTAGTAGCATTATTAAATGTAGTAAAAATGCATTATATTCCAGCTATTATGTTTGAATTAAATTTCAAAATTAATACCTCCTTCTCTTTTGTGCAGCACATGATGTAATGTTGGGACTGCCTGTTTCAGTATTTTCTCTTCACTATTACAATGACTTTTAGGCTATACACATGGATGTTTAAACCCATGTCTCTCTGCAGAGAATACTAGTGTGTTAGTTGGAAGCATCAAACAGCTTTTATATTCTTGTCCCAAAGTACTGCACAGAGAGTCGGGTGAATACGCCTTTGTGTACTCAGGGTAATATGTACCAATCAGAACTGGCATATTTCTGCAGATTTATCCCACTGGCCACAAACAGCTGAAAATGTAGGGACTTTGTTCAATATCTGCTTTTAGCAGGTTTTCAATGGTTTCAGACAGATTGCATTTGACCATAGTTCATGTCGTTTGCAATTTTTTTTTTTCCACCTTACTAAATGCGCAAGCAATAAAAGCTGAATAGGGGCCCAAGTGTGAAGGTCCCTATTTATTTCAACCCATGAATTTTATAAGTTTTAGCCTGGAGAAACCCACACAAACATGGGGAAAGCTTACAAACTCCATGGACCCAGGACATCTGTGGCATCCATAGTAACTCAAATACACTTTGAAGCACTATCGGACATACAGTCTCTCACATGCTTGTCCTCAAACACCCACAGTTTGTTTCATAAAATGACTCGCACTCTCATTCTCATACAGTCCTTCTCTCACCTTTTTTTATATACTTTCTATCATTCACACATAAGTTCACAATCACACACTTTCACACTGGCACACACTTTCTCTCGCAGTGTCGCACACAACTCTGCTTACAGTGTTGCACACACTCTTGCTCACACTTTCTGATACTCGTGTTTACACCAATTTTCATATTCTTTCTAACATTTGTTCGCTCTGGCTTTCAGACTTGCCCCACTCACCCTTGCAAACCTTTCTTTCATTCTTTCACACAAACTCACTTGCACTCAGCTGTTAAACACAATATTACACAGACACCCAAGTCATTCTACACTCTTATCACACACACACTCTGTTGGCAAGTAGCGACGGGGTAAACAGATTGTGAAATATACTGTACATTATAATACACATACATAAATATACATTATTTTGTAAATAAAGTTTATTCTTATTGATATTCCTATTGCACCATTTACCTACTGGTAGATCTGTTTTAATAAATATCACTTGGTGTGTACATGTATGTATATATATAAAACAGGTTCTCGTCATGTTCCCTATGTTGGTGCTAGAACTTTCTGTTCAATGTAACTGTTTGTAGAACTCTGTAGACATTCGCTGTTTTCTCAGTCTAATGTTTGACTTATTGTCCTGTTCTTCTTTAACCAGACTGAGCTAGAGAAAGACCTCTATCAGTACGAGACTGAGTTAGATGCAGATTTAGAGAGAATGGACAAGAGTTTTAAGACTCCTGATAAAAGGGTATGATGCTTACTGTCAGCAATATTCTTGTGATATGTGTTTGTTTTTGTGGCAATTGCCATTGAATCTAAGCTCCATCATAACGCAACTAATCAGAGTGCTGCCTGGCTTATAAAATATGGTTGGCATCAAGGGATCATTTAAATTCTGTGGCTTATTTTTAAATCCAATATTGTCAGACTCTCCCTCACTTTGGCATGACATGGCTCTGCATGTGTGGAATAGGAAGATACCTGCCCTCTGCCTGGGATGATCTTATTGGCTTGTGTCTCAGCATTTAGACACTTTTGGTACATTCCTTCTTAGAATATCGTTGTCGCATGAATGTGACTGCTGTTTAATTTCTATTGTTGGTGATTTTTACTTGGAAAAGTAAGCAGATATTCAATACTCTGTTAACATTGTCTTGGAAATGTTTGGAACCATTAATAGAAACATAAATGCAATTAAGGGGGTTATTCACTAAAGTCTGAATTGTTGCGTATAGGTGCGAATTCGCCAGATGAAGACAGTTGCAATAGGCTGCTACAGTTGCAGTCGCGTCTTTATAATGAGAATATTGTCACAGTTGCGACTTTATTATGGAAAAATCGTCGCAATCTTAACGTTAAAAAAATTGTTGCAACTTTATAACGGAGAAATTGTAGCGGATTTACTATGGGAATCCGCTGTTTTCTAATTCAACAGTCGAATTCGCACCTTAGTGAATAACTCCCTTTATATATCTCTAGTCACAGAGCCACACACAACTATAAACAATGTGGACTGCTGGCTGCCATAAAGTGAAAAAGGTGTACAGTAGCCTACCTTTGATTATAGGGCAGACATTTTGGGGTACTGGACTAACTTTTATACGCACAACTGCAAAAAAAGATGCAAATAATAAATGCCAGCGCAACAACAGAAGCAACACTGAGATCTATTGGCCTATAACATTTACTATCCACTGGCCAAATGCATCAAGAATAGTGAAAGCAAACATTTGATTGGTTGATGTGGGTTACTTAACCTTGTGGTTTTCGCCTCATTGATGCATTAACACCAGTGTTGTTTAATTAGTATTGGCCACAAATCTTATATCTGATCATGCTGCAAACATTTCCGTGATAAACTTTAAATATTCCTTTATCTGCGGGTGGGTAAACACCTTCAGCAGCATTTATTAGCTGACTTTTGTCCAAAAGGCAGGGGCGTAATTACAGGGGTGCAGTGGTAGCAGCTGCAGTGGAGGCCCAGGGACCTGAGGTTGTTCTAATGGGAACAAACAATTGTATTTTAAATCAAAAACAAACATAAATTGTACTAGTACATGGCCTGCAATTCCAAATGCAGCGACTAAAGTGTATTGCTGAATAGAGGAAGTTGTATTAACAAAATAGTGATAATTGGGGGCATGGGTGTATAGACAAGAATGCAAGGGGACCCAGTCACCAATTATGCACCGGGACCTGCTAGCTTCTACGCCTCTGCCAGTAGGACAATGCCTTATGGGTTTGTTCATCTAATGAGATCCTGTCGGTAAATGTATATGCTTGTGTTTGTGCTTGCAAAACTGAACTGGCTGAGTAGTTTGCTTTCATAACTGGCTGTTCGTTTTATCCAGTAATATTACCTACTCTGCAAGACACAGCTCCGGGTTTCTAGGCCTCTGTAAAGACTGATCTGTTGATTGATTCCCCTGAATGTCCCTTTACTTATTCAACTACACCTCTTAAGGGGCATATTTATCAAGATGAGAAGTGCGTAAAACAATGTCACCATTTTTTGGCAAAAATGAAAATGATGCTGCAAAAAACCACAACATTTTACTTGAGGAAAATCTCAATCTGTGGTAGTTTTCCCCTCACATTTTGGCACGTCGTCTGGCAGAATGTTGAAAGTTTGCTCAATTTTACAGCAGAAATATATAATTTCACCTTCATAAAATTAACAAAAATCAGGAAAAATTGAAACCTATTGTTTGTGGAAAAGGCAAACCTTCATAAAGGATAGCCCTCAAAGGAATATGCCCTAAATGGGGTTGTACTTTATTTTTCTAAGTAACACCTATCGTCCTAACTTATCTGTATTTAAACAATTTTGTAATATAAGTGTGTGCTGCTTTCCCTCCCAATGTAAAGTGAAAACGAGTCTGTGGTATATTCCAACATGTTTAGCTGTGGCCTTCCTGAAGTGCAGCATTCCTGCATGATGGTACATAGATACAGTGGTGTGAAAAAGTGTTTGCCCCCTTCCTCATTTCCTGTTTTTTTGCATG
>WMED01028887.1:0-10368 GCA_019650415.1 Pipa parva | reverse complement strand
CCTGGAAATTACATTGCTTTCCCTGCAAAAACATCAGTAAAACACATACAGAGCAAAATGATTAAAAACAGCATGGGAATAAGTGGTGAACAAAGAAAAAATCAGCTGATAGTTAAAGGGCTAAACTGCCCTCTATTGGTTTTTAGTTTCCATCCATAACAATTATCAAAGCTACCTAACATACTCAAACACATATTTTGTGAACCTTAATTTTAGTAAGGTCCAAAATGACGCTCAATGAAAAGGAAACCTAGAAAACAAATGAGTCTACAACAAAAACTTAGGCAGGGTTGATGTTATTAAAGTGCAAATGCGCCTGTTGGTTTCACTATTTATCAATTTGTGATGCTATACCTGGGGAAGTCATGAGTTTCCTTCTCCTTATTGCCTAAACAGTGAATATGCTGGTCAAACAAGAGAACGGTGACAGATGCTGGTGGATGCATAGTATGGCATAGGCAGTCCAATAGTGGCAGGATGTGAAGTGGTGCGAATTAGACCAGTGAAAGGCAGTGATCCTCACCATATCCCACTAACTGTATATAAGTGAATATTAAACTTATTTCTGTGTCACCTTGTCCCTGGTACATGTTTTCACTTGTTTGCAGTCTTTATTGTCACGTTTGAAGGAATAGTCGACTTATGCAACACTGAAGCCCTGCCATCAACCCCTTAAAGGATAACTATATCAAGGAAATAAATCTAGCTGACCATTTTAAGCAGCAGTACACTAACTGTGTTGCTGCCTGATTAGCTTTCATCTCAGGATCCTATGCCCAGGATCATGGGATGAAAAATGCTAGCTGTAGCTCTCTTCCACACCTCTGTATGTGACTATGAAGTCACGTAATACCCACATCCCTGGCTTAGCTCCCAAACTGGCCATAAATCACATGTCCAGAATGTTTGTTTTTTTTATATGAAATGTTTATAACCACAGTCAGACACCTGCTGACATATTTAAGCAGTAAAGTATCCACAGTCCCGGGTTTTTCCTTCAATCCTTCCACTGCATATTGGCTTAATAATTCTAGGGTTTCCCTTTTAAGAGCAGTGTGACCTACTGTTGAAGGAGCTTGCAGAACATACTGTCCTAAGCATTTGTGCCAACTACCTCAGAGACAGTACCATAACTATAGGGGTCACTGCTGCAACTGGGCCTAGGACCTGTCCTCCCTGCCAGGACTACCACAACACCCCTGATGCCCGGATCCAGATTCCAAGTTCCAGGTGGGATGCGGAAAGGGGTGATCCTGCACCAGGGACCAGGGGTGGCCAGATACACCACGGCTCAGAGACCATCTGTGCTTGCATAAATGGACAACAATGAACCAAATTAGAAAGGGTATTCAACAACCATGGCCATTGTGAGTTCCAGTAACTTATCGCAACCAATTACCACTGCTACCGTATAGGAAATACATAATAAAGCCAACCTCTAAAATAGTTGGTATTATTAGACCCTCTATACACAGTTGTCCTATTAATTAATTTCCTTCAAAAATACTTTAAAATGTTTAAGATCATTTTATACTTTGAGATATTGCTTGTAATACAGGGAAAGCATTTGCTGGCCAAAGGGGAAAGGGTTTTACCCAATGTAATATTCCAGGAAAGTACATCAGAGTAACGAGACAATCCAACAAACTAAACATTTCTTGACACTTCATTAGAACAGGCGCGCAGACAACAACCAGCCTCTGCGTGCGCGTTCTCGCCACAATCTCCGTTCTCAGAGCGCGTAGCCGATATTCTACGTCATTTGAGTGCGACAACTAGGGGTTTGTCCGCAAACTGTCGCTTATGCAGCTGAGAGATGTGTTTGTAAAGAGCGGGATTTCATGTAAACTATCAAAGCAAAAAGGTAACATCTTACTGCCCTAGTACAGCCCGTTTAGTTGTTGTCATGCTCCCATAACAACCTGCAGTGTTAATCATTTCAGCCACTTGTATGTTCTGTCTGAATTCCTAACTGATTTCCCTCTAACTGACCACCCTCTAACTGATTGATCTCCCTCTAACTGATTGATCTCCCTCTAACTGACCACCCTCTAACTGATTTCCCTCTAACTGATTTCCCTCTAACTGATTGATTTCCCTCTAACTGATTGATTTCCCTCTAACTGATTGATTTCCCTCTAACTGATTGATCTCCCTCTAACTGATTGATCTCCCTCTAACTGATTGATCTCCCTCTAACTGATTGATCTCCCTCTAACTGATTTACCTCTAACTGACCACCCTCTAACTGACCTCCCTCTAACTGACCTCCCACTGACTGACCTCCCTCTAACTGACCTCCTCCCTCTAACTGACCTCCTCCCTCTAACTGACCTCCTCCCTCTAACTGACCTCCCTCTAACTGATCACCCTCTAACTGATCTCCCTCTAACCCCCCCTTTAAACAAATGCATTGCTATTAAATAAAAGCATCCTTGGCCATTGCTTTACTTTGTACTAATGACTATAGGGGCCCAAATAGCTGAGAACATTTGCAACAGGAGAGTTTGTGGTTGAGGTTATTAGAATAAGTCCATAAGATTTTTTTTTATGGTTAGCAAAGAAATACATGAAACAACTTTGATGGCTGTGATAATTAGTGTTTGTGATGCTAACTTTACTCTTCCTCAAAGTAATGTTGCGTCACTTGGTTAAGGGGTTTCAGATTTACAGCATCGAAACAAGGACAATTGTGCAACAATGCAGTGACATTTCTACTAAAGTATGTGCTTTAATAAAGATATGGATGCCCTGTGGCACAATTGCTCAAGCTGGGCGTTTGAATTCGTTTTTTTCTTTGTAATGTATTTAAATGGGTTTACTACTTCTGAATCTAGTAACCCTAGTTTCAGTTTTTAGCAAAAATGTTATCCTTTGTGCAGGATTGATAATTTGACAAGCATATAGAATTTTTGCATATCTGTGAAATTTTGTTGGTTTACAAACAATGAATACTGAAATAAAACATTCTTTTAAAAAATTTAAGTCTAACTTTAATCGAGTAATAAATACAGACTATGATCATAAATCTCAGTGTGCTCAGTGCTCCTAAGCTCATCCATTCCTTTACCCCCTCCCCCACCTGATTTACCATACTCCGTGCATATTTCTCCTTCACTTCTCTCATCTACCCAGGCTTCAAGCCTGTTAGATCGATACAGGCGAAACACGCCGGTGTTCCACAGCGCTCTGTAACAGAGGATGATTTATACCAGCCGACAGCCCTGTATTACTTTACCTCATTGAGCCTGCATTATACCAACAGCTTTACTGAAGTTTATTTGATATCTATGCTTCTGCTTGGGCTCCATACCAAAAATCAAGAACTACTGATTCGGGACTGTGACAGACTTGACTGGTATTTAATGACTTACAATACATACTATGGGGTTTATCGATTTTAGATTTTTCTAAGCTCATATTTACTTTCCTCACACTTTTCCCAAATGTTTACTACTACTATTATATATACCTCTGTTAATTGCTGTCCTATGTTTAGGACCCTTTGTTTTTAATTGTTTTTAATTTTTTTGTCGTTTATACCTTTTTTTCCCCACTGATTTATTAATAAAATATTGTGTGCTCCATTTAGGTTTTCTTTTTCTAAATTAAATAATGTTTCGGGTTAAAAACACACATGTGCACATTTGCTCACACATGTGCTCTGTCCAATCTTTTATTGGAAGTTTGGACGGAGCTTTATTTAGATCCTGATTGAACTTTTGGATTTGTTATTTACTGCATGCTTGCTGTTTTTTTTAAACAAATGTATCTCTATCCCTGACTGCTTTCTCTTCATTTGAGGTTCATGCTGCCCAATTTTTCTATCACCTACCCTTACGTGTTGCTGTTATATATAGGCCGCTCTCTGCTTCCTCACCTACCTCTTTTCTATCTGACTTTGAATCCTGGCTAACCTTTTTTTCTTTCTAATGATGGTCCTGCACTCATTATGGGCAAAATTTATTAAAGTTGGAAAGACCGCTCTCTTTTCAAGTTTATTGCGCGAGATCCCTTGTTGTTCCCGTGAGATTATCGCGTGAGTTTTTTTTATTGAATTTTTCAATGGGAAGGTAGCCATACTTTACATTAGTAGTATGGCTACCTTTTTATTGAAAAACTCGAGCGGTAATCTCGCAGGAACAACGTGAAATCTTGTGTGATAAACTTGGAAAGACTGAGAATGGTCTTTCTAACTTTAATAAATTTCGTCCATAGTGGGAGACTTTAACTGTCACATTGATGATCCTGCACTTGTTGTTCAGAATGTATGTGGAGGAAATCCCATTCCTGGGCAGACTTTCTGCATTATAGGTTTTTGCTCTCGTCCCTTAACTCCTCTCTCTCCCTAGCCAAACAATCCTATTACAGAACTCTCATAAACCAGAATAAATCAAATGCCCATCGTCTGTTCTCCATTTTCAACTCCCTTCTACGTCCCTTGCCCTCAGGCGTGCAAACCCCCCACACTCCCCACAAGATTTTGCTGAGTTCTTTAGAAATAATATTGATAATATCCACAAGCAGTCGAAAAGTTTGACTCAGTTTTTTTCTTCTTTAAACACGTCTTCCACTGCTAAAACCTGTCGACTTTTACTTCCCAACATTGCCAAGATCTGCCCCTTTCTCTCTCGCTCCACTGCTAACACCCTCATGCATGCTCTCCTTCTATCCCGCTTGGATTACTGCATTGTTTTTCCATCTTCCCTACCAGCTTTCTACCTCTCGCTGCTCCAGTCTATTCTAAGTTCTGCTGACAGAATTCTCTCTCATACAGTATAAATATATATTTCTAATAAAGCACAGGTTCCTTCATTGGAGAACAGTCTCTCAAAAGTTTACTCACAATCATAGAAAGGAAGGAAGTGTGATAAAGGGCAGGACGCCTGAAACATGTCCTGTTTTCACTTTTACCCAATAAAGGGTTGCAGAACAGCTGCTTTTACATGGTTTCTTCCTTTCTATGAGTGTGAGAATTCTCTCTTCACAGAGGGGACAGCCTTTCGCAGCCTTTACAAGCTACCACTTCAAAACAAATCAAAACTTTTCACAAAAATGTGAAACTGTGACAAAATGCATCTTGACTAGATTTGTTGCAGTTTGATGCATGTGCAAAAGTCACAATGTGATTTTTCCAGTCATAATTGTTTGCAGTGGCTCACATTTCCCTTACTTTTATATGCATTTTGAGATCCGTGTCAAATCAAATAGTATGGCACTACTTTTGTAGTATAAAGCAACAGTCCCCAACCTTTGCTGGACTGGGGACCAGTTCCCCTTCCAGCAAAGGACTGATGAACCAGGAGGGTGGTGAGAGGGGCAACGCGTGTTACCAGCCGTATAATGATGGTGGTACGCTTCCTGTGCATGCATAACTACCAAGGTGCCCGTGGACCTTCAACCAAGAAATATATTTTGGCAAGAACAGTAACCAGATGCTTTGGGATTTCACTCACTGAAAAGCCTACTTTATACATTTTCTTAGGAATGACCATCATCTGTGATCCAAAAGAACTAATTTTTTTTACCATGGTCACAGACTGGTGAGCAGTTTTGATCATCCCTAATTTTCTCACTATCAAACAAATTTTTATATAATATATATATACACTAATAGCTCAACAGTGTTATATGCATTTTTAGTGGCATCCCATTATAACAATGTACATTTTTTTGGCTTTTAATTTATGATATCATTACTAAGGTAAACCCAGAACAAAGCCCTACATCTTGATTTTTTAATAGGGTCACCGTGGTTTGGCAAGCATACACAAAAAGGCAGCTAAAGTCATTAATTATTGGGCACTTCAGTAGTGAACAAAAACCAGATAATTTACAAATATATTTTATTCTATACTGAATTATTCATTAGGTGATAATAATGGCAATATCAATAGTAATATAATTTTAATAAACATGAAATAACTATAACATTAGTACAGTAATTCTGGAGAAAATAGCAGTAAAACAAATAACATAACACCAATATTTTAAAAAAAATCGGGTGGATAAACTTTTTACTTTTAGTTGCCTATTCTGAAATAATATACTGGTCAGAGAAATTCCTGTTATGAGATCTGGGTTCTTTACAAGGTGTGAGTGAAACTACACAAGAATTTTGCCATGGCCACTTAGTAAACTATGCCCAAAAAAGTACAAAATACCATATACGTTTTTAAATATTTAATGACAAAACCAAACAAGTTGAATAATTTAAAGAAACATTGAGATATGTTATTTCATATAAAATGGCCACATTTTCAGTCTAATCTTTTGTAATTCCCCTGATCCCTTTTTCTCTGTATGTTCAATTTGCTGTACAATTGGCTTGAAATTGATTGGAGATAGGAAATTAGGTGGACTGGTTATCTTCTTGTGCATTGGTGGGGTAAACCGCCATCTAACATTAGTGCTCAATATTGTTTTCATTTTAAAGAAAGCCAGTTGTTTGGCCAATATGCTAAATTAATTATGCTATATGATAATGAATGTGTGCGGCCAAATTGTATACTGTTTAATCAAGAGTTATTAAAATGGCCACCTGCATTGTGATGTGGAAATTAGTCTGAATCAATTAGATGTTCTGTAGCTTTCTTTGTTGTAAGTATATGGCCTAAGGATCAAATGCAAAAGGTTGCAGTTCCTATGATTAGTTTTTTTTTAAATGTTCCATGTAGTCTATACCTAAGTATTGGGCAAACCATTTTAACTTATTAAATGGTAGAACAGTCCTTTCATTTTTTTTCTCTTTGTTTACGTTGTAGAGTAATGTAAGCAAAATTTGATGGAGGGCGCAGCTTTTATGGAGACCATGCACCAGTGATGCGGCTTAGAAGGAACGGTGCAGTACAGTTACAAGTGAGCAATCCATGTAATTAGGAAATTTCTGGTAAAAAAAAAAGATTTTACTTTTGATCTTCTAAAATATAAAAGTATAATATAGACCTGTAATTATACTCTATAAATAGAATGACAAGCTTTCTCATCAAGGGAGGGTAAAGTAAAGAAACTTTGGGTGAGATTATATAAAGAGACACAAAATTAGAAATATGATGCTTTGGGGGTTATTCATTAAAGTCCGAATTGTTGCGGATAGGTGCGAATTCAACAGATAAAGACAGTCGCGTCTTTATAATGAGAATATTGTCGCAGTCATGACTTTATTATGGGAAAATTGTCGCAATCTTAACTTTAAAAAAATGTTGCGACTTTACAGTGAGGAAATTGTAGCAGATTTACTATGGGAATCCGCTGTTTCTGAATTCGCACCTTAGTGAATAACCCCCTTGTGTGGTAGATGTTAACCCCTTGTCTGAACACCACACCTACTTGTGATCCTAGCTGACTGCATTTTCATGAGGTTACTGTGCTGCACCTAGGAAGAACCCGTGGTCTTCAGTGATTATAGGTGATTGTGTTGTAGCTGCTAAAACTTTCTGGAAAATGACAATTGACACATTTTATTTTCCATTTTACTCACTTGATCTTTCAGGAAAATATGGGTTAATTTACTCCCCTTATAGTCATACAGAAATTGTAATAGGCTATAAATGACAATCAGTGACATTTCTAGCTGCGTGAATTCTCCAGTATGTAACTTGTCACTCAAGTAAAGAAAGATTTCTCTCTAGTGCTTTGTGTAAAAAAAAAAAAAAAAAAAATTATATATAATTTGACCTTATACTACAGTAGCCCTCTTTGAACCTGGGATTTGCTCAGTTATTTTGCAGGCCGCTATATTATAGTCCCATCATTTTTTAGCCATATGACCTATCTCTAGAGGTCATACAGCAGAAAGCATATGGCAGGACAACTATTTCGCACGTAGATCAATGACTGAGAAATTCCAACCATAAAATGCAGCAGCTGACAGGAACAAGGTTGTGAGCTAGACTTATTCCAGTTCCTTTCAAAATCTTAAAGATTTGACATGAAGAAAGATTTGTCACAGAGATCACTGTCACAAAAGTTTCTAATGTGCTTACAGGAAAATTTTAGCAAACATAGTTTAATTGAAAAATGTACTAGATACACTCAGCAGTTAATGCAAGCAAAGATTTGTGCATAGTGAACAGCTATTTATAATACAGTCAACTTCCTGCTTGTTCAAATTAAATATCAGTCATTTTTACATCAGAACACAGGCAATTTATCTTTATTGCATATGTTTTTGCTTTAGGTTCAAACTGGCCCCCTTGTCTCTTACAGTTATGGCAGTTTTCCCACCTGTTGTTTGTCAGTTAGAGCGGTTTTTCAGATGCCTTTCAGTGCAAATTATTTTAATTGGAGTTGTCTGCAAGGAACCTTAAGGTGCTGTACCCGCCACAGGATGCCTCCAAACGTTTATCAACTAACTAGTTTTGCAAGAGGAACTTGAAAGTGCTCAGTCTAATTTTGCAAACTGCAAGGCCCCTGGTCCAATTTGCCTGCCTCAATTCAGTTTACTAATGTGAAAGGAAGCTATGATTCCTTTTACTTTACAATACCATTGCCACATCAAAAAAAAAAGGCAGTGACAAAACACAAATCTCCAGACAAAACTTGATCTTCATACTAAATTCATTCAAAACCTTTTACTTCACTTCCTTATCGCACCAGAGTAATAAGTATTTATAAAAGGTAGAAGGTGCCCCATAGCTGCCATCTTCCAATATTGAATATACCCAAATAGCAGCAATGCTATGATAAGGGTCCTCTCCAGAAGGATATTTGGCAATTTAAAGTGCACCTGTCACCTCAAAACTAATATTAATTTAGGTTGTACTAATGAAATAAACGTTTTTGTAAATATATATGTATTTTTAAAAAATGTACCTTTATACAGCGTTTCTCTCTTTCATCTTCCCTGTCAGCCTGACTTTTCTTTCCCGAGTGTTGGGTAGGCAGGGCTAAATGATGATTGACATTATAGCTCCTCCAATCAGATCCCTTAAATCCTATTCTAGCAGGGATCTGATTGGAGGAGCTATGTCAATCATCATTTAGCCCCACCCACCCAACACTCAGGGGAGATGACAGAGAGAAACATTTTTTAAATGTACATTTTTCTAAATACATTTATATTTATAAAAACGTTTCTTTCATTAGTAGAACCTGAATTAGTATTACAGTTTTGAGGTGACAGGTACGCAGTTTTTCCACAAATAGCTTATTAAAACATTACAGAAATGGTACATAGGAATTCCTGTAATGTTTTAATAAGCTATTTGTGGAAAAACTGTTTGTTTTATAACATTTCATAATCAGGTGCAAATGTATACGCCATTTGATTACTGAGCTCTGTATAACAATGCTTCATTCTTGTTAAAAAAAAAAAAATACACGAGAATTTGTATTATAATTCAGCAATAAACAATTGGTCTTTTTGCAAAGGCTTTTCACATTTTTTCCAAAAAGCTACTTGAGTAAATGTAACTGAGTAATTGTGACTTGTTCAAACCCACCTCTGGGGGAGGAGCATGAAAAGTGCCAGTTAGAAGATGGTGTGTGAGGTAAAAAAAAAGAAAAAAAACTGGAGGGAGAGAGAGCAAAGTGACCACAATTGTAACTGAAAAGCCAGTAAGGAGAGGCAAAGACAACAGAAAGAAGTCATGTAGGACAGTGAGAAGGTAAACAAGTTGCAAAAGGACAGTGGGAATCGCAGTCAGGAAGAGACACAGCATTATATTAAGCAGTGCTATTTACTCTGTATTATAAACTATACGCGTTATTCTGCTCATTTCTCTTCAGGAAAAGACTGGAATCTGCTATATTTAGTTCAGGAATATTGTTTCAGAACTTTTTACTCTCCTGATAGAATTGATTCATGTTTATAATAATATATGTGAGTTGCAGGTTCAAAATTGTCTGCCATTCTAATAAAATTGCCCCAGACAAGGACTATTGTCCCCAGACTATATCTTGGCTTGTTTTATCTCCTGCTTTATCTGCTTCCAGGCCAGTTACTCTGAGAAAACTGCTGCTTCTAGTTTGTTTCTGTATCTTTTTACTGTATTTGTTTCAGGAGCTACAGAACTGTTTACTTTCCTGTTATATTTGTGTCAAGGAAAACTTAATATATGACAGTTAATATGGACAACTGCCCTTTCAAAGCTATTTTGGTGACTATTTTTTATGTATTTGTCTGATAGAACTGGTCCAGTACATCTTGTTTTAAGTAAATTGTAATGTTTAAAATGCTTAGTATAGTATGTAATCCTCTCTTAAGAAAGGTGTGCTCTGTGTAGTAAGTAGTTTCAACACTGTGTACCTGCTGTATTAAAGGAATAGTCCTGCCTGATTATTAAAAAGTAATGTGTGTAGGGGTGTGCGATATTAAAAAAAAAAACAATATCGCAATTTTTTTTTTTACTTACCCGATATCGATAA
>WMED01028885.1:0-10369 GCA_019650415.1 Pipa parva | reverse complement strand
CAGACTGTTATGTGCTCACTGATGTCCTGCACATGGACATCAGCGAACGCTTTAAAAGGATTCCAGTCTCGGCGAGACCACTCGAGTCGCCTCACTGAGACTGGAATCCCGCATGCAGGACATCAGTGAGCGCATAACAGTCTGTGCGAAGTGAGATGAAGGATTCAGAGCTCACTTCGCACAATGGTGAATTCCCACTTAGAGTTCTTCCTAACAAGTACTCTACTGGGAATTCCATATACTGAAATAGGAAAGTTAGCCTTATCTGAGGGTGATATATTTAGCTTTTCATTTTTATTAATCATATTTACTACATGTCCCCCCTTACTACCTTTAAAGCAGTACAGATGGAAATAGTTGGGTCTTGCACGCTTGCTTTTCAGTACACGCTGAATTTAATGGTCAGTTTACTATGTCTTATACCAAATTACTTAAGCAGCAATGTAGAACTTGCTTTTCTGCTTGCTAATGCATGCTCTAGTACCAATGCACCATCCTAGTTGCAATCAGTTAAATGTGGGATACATTCAGCATAAGGTGAATGTCCTCAAGAATGGCAATCTGAGAATGGCAAACTGGGAGTATCCTTCAGCAAAGGCTAGACCCCCCCCCCCCCTTTCAGGGGTTAAGGGTGAAGACTAGGGACTCCCTAGATTCCATGCCTTTGTGTTTAACAAGTGACAACCCCACTTTGGTAACAGGATCCACATTCTCAAGTAAAGTCTAAAGTCACGGTCACATTCCAACTTAATTTTTCAGAACACCATAGCTTCTTTAGTGGCATTAGTGGGTCTAGGTGCACAATAGAGCTTCTAGTGATGCCCTGAGACTGAATGATTGAGCAGCAGAAAGCATAGAGATGATAAATAAAAAGCTAGAAGTAGGGCACTAAGCAGGAAGCACAAAGAACACAGAAATCTAAACAAACACAGAGGTCTGATGATCGAGTGATGCACCTAGAAAAAGTGAGATATCTAAATCAATTGGTCAGCTCTCTGGTAGCAGGAGGAAGCACTGTGTTCATGGTATGGGAAGCTGTCATTTGATCCAAACTTTCAGTTAATATACATGGTCCAATTCAATTAAAGATTTCTTTAAACCAAAGAGTTAATCCCCAGCATATGTTTTGCAGAAAGAACTCAGGTGTCTTAAAATTAGGAAATTATGTATCGATACAGTTTAAACAAGAGGTGTTCCAGATAAACTATTTTTCAAAAAAATTCTCTAAGCGGCCAAAAATATAATAAACGTGAAAGTCCTCACATCCAGTAAAAATCTCTCTGTGTGCTCCTCAGGATGAAAACATCTCAAGCGTCATGTAAAGCAGCAACTAGAAAAAGATATCCCAGGCACATCCGGAGTGATAAAATAAATATTTTATTGTTTATCCATTAAAACATATAGCCATTATTCTTACGTGTTTCGTGCACCTGCACTTAGTCATAGGGTAAGATTGAGTAATTTAGACTATCAATCCAAGTAAATCTTAATACAAGCCAGAGCTCATATTTTATCTAATTTAAATTTCAAAATTGTACCAGAAAAAGTTGCATCTGGATTTGTAAAAATTGATCATAAAATTGGGGTCAGGTTTCCTGGTATTAACCTGACAATGAAAAGATGACACCACTGATTCACTTTAAAATAGATGTGTGCACATTAGACTGTACCTGGGCGCACACCAACCACGCCCCATGTGCATACCTAGGATTTTTAATCACAGAAAGTGTTGTAAAGTGGAAGGTCATAAAATGCCAAAACAGTATTTTTTCTAATATTTTTATTATTTTCTTCTATTTTTTTAATAATACCTAGACCAGCGTTTCCCAAACTTATTTTTCCGTTGCCCGGTTATTTTTGTGCTTATCCTTCGTGACCCACTTAGTAAGGGACTTTGCGCACGGCACCGTTCATGAATATTCATGAGCCGGCTACTTCATGACGCAACATGCATTGTACGCCTTAAAACTAGTAAGGCTTACTAGTTTTAAGGCGTACAATGCGTGTTTCGTCATGAAGTAGCCGCCTTATGAATATTCATGCGCAAAGTCCATTACTAGTTTTCAGTCATGAAAACCCATACACGCTCTCGTGACCCGGCATTTTGCTTTCATGGCCCAGTACCGGGTCGTGACCCACCATTTGGGAAACGCTGACCTAGACTATTATTTTATTTTTCTGTTATCCCTTGTATAGAAACCTTCACCCAGTGCACAGTTTTTGTAACATTTCAAGAATGTTACATTGTTGCAACCTGCACTGTTAAATAAAAGCAAGCTGATTAGGGACTGATTCATGAAAGTCCAAACAGCCACTTCCACGTCCATTTGCCACTTCCTGATCTTCCTATAATCAGCAAACACTCACCAATTCAGACACTTACGTTGGCCACACTGTTACGGAGTTCTTTGCATCACTTTGTTTGGTGCACAAGTAATTAGGCTCTGACGCTTGATAAGCATCAGAGAGCATGTGCACATACATGCAAAATGACGCAACATGATACCAAATCTGTTGAAGTAGTGAATTCAGCAAGGCATACTGTTTTGAATTTGCCAGTTTTACTGCACCAGATCAAAGTGGCAAACACCACACTACGCAATAAACCATGTTCAATGTGTTTTGCTATGGGAATCTGCCTCTTAGTGAAAAAAAAAAGTAGAGAATTTGTGATTTCAGAGTGTAGCGACCAAAAGTGAGAATTCACTTCATCAAACTCTCACTTTAATAAATAGGCCCCACTATGCAGATGCAATGGTGGAAGAAACACAGACCAGAGGTAAAGCAGCTCATAGTTTAAAGAAAGTGAGGCATGTTGCAGTTCCTTTAAACAAAACACAAGATAAAAGTTTCTAGGGTTTAGTGTCCCTTTAAAGTGTAAGTAAAGTTATTGACCAAACTATACATATATTACTGTATATTTATAATGTATAAACATAAACTTAAACATTGAAAAATAAAAACGATTTTGGATTTTTTAGTTATCATCTCTTAAACAAGCAGCCCTACTCCTACAGCAAATCTATGTAAAGGCATTTCCTGTATAGTGCTGAGAAGCCACGCCCCCCTAGTGAGGTCACACAGTGATGCTCTGTGCTCATGCATGTAAGGGAATCTGAGACTTGTAGTCTGAGACACACAGACATACACACACAAACACAAAAATACACAGAAAGGCACTCACACAAATGTGCGCGATCACGGGCATGCACGCACATGCGCACACTCGCTTGCATTAACAAATAAGCAAACCTTGTGTGAAGCCATGTATACTTCATTTTTTGGGTAACTACACCTTTCACAAATCGGTTGACTGCCCTTTTCTTTCCCTGCAATAGTTGGGTGCAGAGGCAGTCATGAGACTCCAGTTCATTACGTGAACGCGCGTCACGTGATTTCTGCACAGGCCCTGCAGCATTAAAAATTCAGCAGAGATTCTGTCGTTTTGTTGAACAGATTGTGTGAGGGGAGGAGGCGTGGCTTCCTATACTAAAGTAAATGCAGTTAGAGCAATGAACTGTTACAGAGGGATAACAAGTGCTGCAGAGTGAAGAGGTGAGAGGATTTTACTAATCGTTTTTCCACTTTACAATACTTTAATGAGGCAACCTTTCTAAAAAGAGTTTACTTGCACTTTAATGCAGTAGTCATCACTATTAGTGACTGATTCTTTAGGTTTCTGTGCAAAAATGTGCTTATTGAAATGTTTCTCCTGTACGCTACATTTTGGGTCAAACAGCTGTGAATAAATTCACTGAAAGGCAGCGCTACCAAATGAAAATAAAAATTAAAAATAGTCCAAATCCAATTACTCTGTGTCAATTCATATATGTTGTTGCAGCCTTTTATGAGAAAGTCCAAAACACCTTTCTTCAAATCTTCAAACTCCCAGAATACTGCAAAAAAGTGCAACACAAATGGACACTAATAGTGCCGAATCAAAAGGTGATTTAATCAGAAAGATATAGCCCAAACATGCATTGTAGCACCAAATCTCCAAGTGTCAGGAAAATAGATTTAACACCACACCTCTGTGTGTTAGAATAATAAATGAGTGTGTATATATGCTCACCAGACGAATAAATCAAATGCGCCTTGAAATAAATGCAACTCTGCAGATTCCCTTCCAAAAGGGTTAGCCACCCATACGGTATGTTCAGTCCAATCAGCTTTACATCCAATTAGACGCAGACCAGGGATTCACAAAATCCAATTTATTGTATAAAAAACGGAAGATCTACTCACATAAGACGTAGATACTATTCCATAAACGTATAAAGAAGTTAAAAGTCCTTTCCTCTACGCGTTTCACCATATATTGGCTTCATCAGGAGGAAAAAATTCAAATGATGACACATATCATTATATGATACAATATACCTGTATATGTATATTTAAAAAATGTACCTTTAACCAGTGTTTCTCTCTGTCATCTTCCTTATCAATAGAAAAGAGGTTCCGGCGCTCCCAACGGTTAAAAACAAAAATTTATTTAATTAGCACCTATGATTAAGTGCCCTAATGCACGAAACACGTTAGGGGGGGCCACTATCTGCTTTTAATTATTTGTGGATTTACTTCATGTATCCTGCTTTTACTGCTAATTAAATAAATTTTTGTTTTAAACCATTGGGAGTGCCGGAACCTCTTTTCTATTGTATTCAGCAGTCTTGGCATTGTTCCAGAGCACCCTGTCTTTTCCTTAAAGGATTTTTCACAACATGGACTACCCATGGGATTGAGCATACCGACCAGTCTATTTCTTCATCTTCCTCATCAGCCTGCCTTTTCTTTCCAGAATGCTGGGTGGGCGGGGCTAAATAATGATTGACATTATAGCTCCTCCAATTAGATCCTTTAAATCAAGATCTAGCAGTGATCTGATTGGAGGAACTATAATGTCAATCATCACCCGACCAAGGAAAGAAAAGGCAGGTTGATGGAATATGACAGAGAGAAATGCTGTTTCAAGGTACATTTTTTTAATACATATATATATATTTAAAAAAATGTTTATTTCACTAGTACAACCTAAATTATTATTATAGTTTTGAAGTGTCAGGTACACTTTAAAGGGGAACTATAGTCAGATTACATCTTTACATATGCAGTACTATACCTTAGTGAGAAGCGTTTCTCCCCAGTAGATGTTTCATGCGAAGCAGAATAATTTATTATAGAGCCCTGGAAAACTCCCACACCAGGAAATGTGTGTGATATAACTGCAAAACAAGATAAGAAAAAGATGCCTGACTCCTATTGGTTAAGCAGTGTGCTGACCTTTTGGCCTCAAGACATGCTTGATTACATTCCTGAAATGCAGGAGATTACAGAGGGAAAGCTGACTTGTGCGCAGGTGTTAAGTAGTAAGTAGGGCAAAATTGTCCGGGGGAGGGTAACTTTTCATGGAGAACTGGCTGGTGCATGTCACACACATTTTCTGGTGTGGGAGTTTCCCAGGGCTCTGTAATAAATCATTCTGCTTCAAATGAAACATCTATTAGGGAGAAATGTTTCTCACTAAGGTATAGTACTGCATATGTAAAGATGCAATCTGACTATAGTTCTCCTTTAACAATAATCAATTAAAATATAATAGACACTATTAAAAAAAAATGGCTACACACTCATACACCATATACCCTACTGTGTAACACTATACACAATCCTGTCAGAGCATAACTAAAGGTGGTCAGAAAATTACACTTTTCTACCAGCGACATGAATTTAGAATGCCAAGTTGATCAGGATAGTAACTGTTAACCGTTTCTATGCCAGTTACACTAAAGCAGCCAAACAGGGCTTGGCTTTCCTTATCCTTGAAGAGCAGAGAGCTATGATGTTACAGGTAAACAACGGGACTTGGAACCTTACTGTTAAACTGGTCGAACAAGACGCAGGGAAATCAATTGGTGAGAATAGGCCTTGATGGGATCCATAAGAATTTTGGAGTAACATATGCTGTCATCAAAATATTTTTTTCAGGGACATCTTTACGTCCTTGGGCAAGACAATGCCAAACCACATTCTGCACATGCTGGAAACATTGTAGCCTGGTAGTAAAAACATGAAGACTAGATTGGCCTACCTGTGGACAGGGGACATGAGACCCCATTCTGCTCCACTATCACAACTGCAGAAATTGGTTTTCTAAGTTTCCATAGGATAATGGAACTAAACATACTCCTCTCCTAACTTTTATAGAACATGTTGCAGGCATCAAATATTAAAGAATAAGGGGATCTTTATTAAGGATTGTTCATTCCATTTTTGCCTTTTCTACTAATTTCAATCCACTTTGCCCAAGTTTGATTATCCATTGGTATATTTATCAAAAATCAGAAAAATGTATTTGATATGAAAAAAATGAAAACATTGCTGAAAGTTTAACACTTAGTTACTGCTGCGATAACCGCTAACCCAGATGCAATATATATCTCTGCACCTCTAAAGGCCCATTATTTTCAGGGTAAGGAAAGTAAGGAGGGGCGTGTTGGTAAGCTGAAGGTTCTGAGTCAGAATTGTTGCCCCCTATCCCACAGGACCACCAGAGTAGGTGGAAGGGTGGGGGTCCACCCACATAGGGCTGGTAAGGAGTATGGGGGTCTAAAGGCCAGTTGATTTTCATTTTTCCCCACCCCATTGCGAGATTGGTCCTGCTTATGACCCCCCCCCTCACCACCACCACCACCACCACCACTCTGCATAGGGCTGGAAAAGCTTATTAAACAGTGCTAGGGCCATATAAGTAATTCAGTGAGGTAAGACTATTGCTGAAAATAGATTCAGTTTAGATAGCGTTAATATTTTTATAACTAGTGAAAATAATCTAAAAGTACAAAATATCAGGGGAGATTAATTTTTTCCCACTCTTCGACTATTTTGTCCTTTTCTAAATATCCGCCTAAGAGGTTTTGTAATTAAAGTCTATGAGGCGCCCAGACAACCATGTTCTCAATCTCCACATTTTCTTAATCAAATATCAGAGGGTTCCAAATAATAATACAAAATGATCTCAGATCAGATCCCGTTTTGATGGCCTCAAATAAAATGAATCTTACAGTGAGCAATCTAAAATTCAGTCTCCTCCTAGGAAGTGTTTACACTGTGTTATAGAGGAAACATTGTTCAACTTATATTCTGCAAGTGTGGATGTTAATTTATAAAATCACAAAGTTAAATTATGCATGGATTACATTTATAAAACAGTAAGAAAACTTAAATTTAAAATAATTTTATTATAGGATTTCAGTGAACAACGTTGTTAAATTAACAGGTACAGAGCAGCATCCTTTTAAACACATCTCTGGAACACCTGTATTTAATGAGGGTACATAGTTTTGTTAATTTCATATTCTTTCTCTATTCAATAGAGTTACCATTTTGCAAGGTAGCACTTCTTTCTTTGCTCTATAGCATCCTTTTTAATCTTTTATTAAGCAATCTATGAGAAATGGGAAATCTGGGTAAGTTAAGCAGTGGTTGGCTGTAGTGCCCCTGCAGAAAGTACCATGGATGCTCCAGAAAACAAGATATCAGGTCCAACCATTGATTTTATTTCCTTGTATCTTCGTTCCCATCTTTGGTGTCCTACCTCTTTACACCCTCAGAAATATTCCATGATGGTGCAGTTTAGAACTCCAGGAAGGCCCACTGAAAGATTCCACTGTCTCTTAGTGGGCCAGCCTGGTAATGAGTTGAAGCAGGTTCCATGTCAATGTTTTCAGAGCTGGTATAAAACATGGGTGTACAGACATATTTGTGTGACATGCTGTGAAGCAAAATTTTAGCATGTTAATTGCATCATGTTGTGCATGTGTGACATCTGCATTTTATATTAATTCTTATGAGCAGCTTTTTTTCAGAAATCTCACTGAAAGTGCTAGCATGAGCCTAAAAGAATACCTACTGTACTTGTGGCCACTTTCTGATTTAGCATAATAGTATAGTCTACCTCTCAGATTCAATTTGTTATTCTTTATTATATTCAGTGTGGGACTGAAGAGCTGGGGCCCACCAAGAAACAAAAGATCAGAGGCCCACCAGGAAACAACAAATCAGGGGCCCACCCAGAAACAAAAGAGCAGGGGCCCATCAGGAAACAACAAATCAGGAGCCCACCAGGAAACAAAAGAGCAGGGGCCCAACAGGAAAAAACAATCAGGGGCCCATTAAGAAAAATAAGATCAGGGGCTCAACAGGAAACAAAGGATCAAAATCCTGTACCTTCCTTTCCATATCCTCAGGCTAAGGCCCACCAGGAGTTTAACCTGTGTTCTGGTGGCCAAGTCCAACACTGACTGTACTGAAGTTCAGCACAGTGGATTGAAGGCAAAGGGTCAGCTACCTAACACTCTAAATATACAACTGTTGAACTGTGTTAAGATTCAATTCAAAACAATTTATCGACCTGAAAAAAAACAGTTAGGGTATATAAAAATTACTCAGGCATGCAAATTCATTAATGAATATATTTGTAGTAGATCTTAATTGACTGACTTATAAAGCTTAAAACTTGTTACTGCTTTAAAACTTGTTTAGGATAAGAGGCTTATTCAGTGACCCCTTAAATTAAGGACATTTTCTAGGTTACTAATAATTTATTTTGTAACAAAACTTTGAAAAATCTTCCTTTTATAATCACCATAAATTTCCATACAAGCCACAGGTAATAAAAACATACCTGTTAACAGCACTAGATAAAGGGCGGTTGACACAGCTCTGATGTTGATGTGTTTCTCTTCATATGCAATGTTACATCGCTATTGTTGAAACAAGTTGATCCAAGTGGCAAGTCTGATGGAATATTTACAATTTGGGAATTTCTATTTCCATTTTAGTCTCTGTTTGATTTAATGGCATGTACTGTGACAAAATGAGATATATAATCTACATATCTATGATGCTGCAATGTGACATACATCCTTTAGTCAGGACTGTGTTCATGTTTGATTGACTCACTTAACACCTGGTTATGGTGGTGTTGGTTATACAGTTTATGTGATGCTCTGATATTACATCTGTTTAAGTGATATCCATCTCTGCAGTGCTAGCCACATGTCTATATTGCATATTATGTTTAATTGCAGGTGTGTGTGGGATGCCCTCTTTGCTTGCATTAACATGTACTGTATTTTATGCTAACCATTCAGGAATGTGTTAATAAATGCTTTCTCCAGATACATTGTGTACTCTGTTATTTTAGAGTTTTATGAGTAATTCTCTATTATAGATAGACATTTTGGAGTGCACACCCAAATTAATTGGAGGGTAGCCATTTTATATATAGTGCCCCTCAATTTAAAATATATATATATATATATATATATATATATATATATATATATATATATAGAGAGAGAGAGAGGTAAAATACTGTATATCAGCAGCTAACTCTAAAACATTGGTATCATGGAAAATATAAACTGTAATAAATTACAAAGATGCTCAACCATACACCAGAGAGAACACATGCTGACATTTCATCATCATAGCACAAATAAAAAACTGATGTTAAAAAAGACGAAAACTCTTATTAAATATCAAAATTGTGTCTACAACAGATCTCAGCTGTAAAAATTCAAACAGATAACTGTATATCTCAGTGTAACCTTCAGGTTACTAATCAGTAAACATGAATCCTGATTCTGAAAGGCTGTAGTTATGGGAAACAAACAATGCAAGCAAATTTAGAAGATTTATGAACCATAACATGATTCTGCAAAATCTGACCACCAACTATATATGACAGCATTTAAATAATCCTTAAGTAATTCAGCCCCTAGAAATCTACAGATATTTATTATACAGCCACTGTTTGGACAACAACCCAATGAATAATTCTTATTAATAATGATTTTTATCAATTAACTGCAGCTCAAGTGTTTGAAGTTTGCTGGGAATTTCAGGTCAACAGCAAAATATACATATTTTTATATCATTATCTGCAAATGTATACTGACCCTTGTGTTTTATTATAGAAAACCACTCTTTTAAGTTTTGGTCATTGCTGTAATTAAAGGGGAAGTAAATCCTAAAATGTAATTTAAAATTACTGTTATCATTGTTTATTTTTGTTTAGATTTCCAGCTGTTACCTCCAGAATTCCATGAATGTTTCCCATTGGCCAGTGACCCAAGCTCAGAAGAATCCCTGAAACTTTTACAACTAGACTTTTAAACAAATAAATATTTTTCTAAGCAGAAAATTTGCTTCAGAATGAAACAGCTTGCTTTTAAAGGAACAGTTTAGGCACCAACAGTTATTTTACAGTCTATTTGGCACTGTTAAATAAAAGTTAAATAAATGCCTTCTGTCATATAAATTATTTATTTCCACCCTTCACAATTTAGCACCAGTTTGTTACTGA